>JAJOOE010000411.1:0-73032 GCA_036250405.1 Solanum raphanifolium | reverse complement strand
TTAATAAGAGAAAGAAAATAATAATTGTAATATATTTGAATTCAATAAATAATAAATGTTATAGGCATGTTTCAATGTACGTGTTGAATATTTAACTAAAACATTTTTAATACAAATGTATTATAAGTATTATGTGTGAATTTCATATAAATTCGGTTCAATTTAAATTAATTTTACTTTGTTAAAAAAATTTATATTTTTTGGAATAACAACAATCGAATTTATAACAGTGTATAAATTGAATTCAAATTGTATTACAACTATAATTTATATAATAACACAAACACTAATTTGAATAATTTTTTAATATTTGAAATTCAATATCTTTTTATTATTGTTTAATAAGAGAAAAAAAAATAAACAACAATGATAATAGATTTTGAATTCAATACTTGATACCATTAGGGTATATATATACCCTAATGAATCCAAGGAGTATATTAGTATTGTTTTTACTGAATTATTCTTTGATACCACCAGAGTGTGTGTGTGTATATATATATATATATGTCAGGGAGTAAATTATTAGTTTTTTCACTGAATCACTCTTTGATACCACCAGAGTACACACATACTCTAATAGTATCAAGAAGTAATTTAGTAGTTTTTCACTGAAGTGACTTTTTCTTCATTGATATCACTAGAGTATATATATACTTTAATTTTATCAAGTATAAATTTAGCTAAAATTGATACCATTAGGGTATATATATACTTGATATCACCAGAGTATATATATATAACTTAATGGTATCAAGGAGTAACTGTCACGACCCGATTCCTCGAGTCATGATGGCACCTACTATAACCCACCAGTAGGTAAGCCAACCCGTAACCCGGAACAACAAGTAATGGGTCTGAGGGCCGAAACTAAACAAGAGTAGGCAAAATTTAAGATAACAATATAAACAGGCGGAAGCAACCCAAAACATAAATACAAATAAAGATCTCTCCCAGAACCTGGAAGTCACTAGTACAAAGCTACTAACAAAACGAGTACAAGTCCCAAAAATGGACCACAAAGACTGGACTGTCTCGAAAGGTAAAAGACAAGTCTATATATACAGATGGAGACTGAAATAGTACAAAACGTCGTGTGCTCACCTCCGTCTCCGGATCAGACTACTCCAAACTGGATCAACGCTAGCCACTGGTGTTCGGACCTGCATCACGAAATAGATGCAGAGCGTAGCATGAGTACCAAAATAGTAGGTACCCAATAGGCATCATAGGCTAATTGAACTTGAAAAGTAAAGGCAATATGAAAAGAAGGAATAACACAAACAGAGGTCAAGAACAGAAATCTAAGTAACAATGGAATGCACACGAGTGTAGAAAGAACTAACTAAAGTAATCTATAAGCTAACTACACTTAACTAGGCCCCCATAAGCCCAGAAGGTACACTCGTGCGCAAGTTTAATTAAAATTCGAACGGACCCCCATAAGTCGGACGATTACACAAAATAACTATAACTAAAGAGAATTGCATAAGAGAACCCAAAAACGAAGAACATTGAACCAGAACCTCAACCTCAATTAGTAGAATATGACAATACGGAGGCCAGACCTCAAACCGGATGCTCACCAGAAGTACCCAAGTAACCAATCACAAGTATCAAGTAACTGAGGTCGGACTTCTAACTGGATGCTCTATATAAGTATCTGGGTGATAGAGGCCGGACCTTAAATCGGATGCTCTATAAAGGTGCCAATGTAGCTGTTGAAAGAGTCACAATCGATCCATGCTCATAAATGTCTGTGGAATGCCTTCCACACTTAGCCAATCAATGTAAGTCCTTGGAACCGAATTGAAAATCAACTTCAAATCGCAAAGCCGAACTAGTGTCGCCGACGTAACTCGTTAAATCGTAACATCGGGGAAATAAGGATAACTATCGTCGAAGGAAGCGTATCGCCTAACTACGGTCCAAACTATCAGACTCAAGTCTACTACACCAGTCTACAGGGATCTAAGTCGGCCGAGCAACGTCAGGGCAAAACTAAGGCCTATCGGTTCCGAATCATGCATTTCTAAGGAAAGTTCTAGTCAAACCTAAACTAAGGCCCAATATGCTTCAAATAAACACTAATTAAGTATACAATCCCTCCACATAGCAATGAGGGTCATTTAGTAACATATAGCATGCTCACAGGTACCCGATGATTCCCGAAAGAGGCTGAGACATGATTTCTAAACACCTATGCATGATTCAATAACTACCCAACCCAAATCCCAACTAATCAACATGCATCCATATTCTCAAGCACAATCTAGGAGAGAGAAACCGTAGCCTACCTGTAGGCCGATCACGCGCGCTCCAAAATCACTCCTCCGAGCTTTCCCTTTCCAAACGGCCTCGAAACGCTGACACACTATCAAAAATAGAGTCACAACGTTATTACAGTCGTTTAGACACTAAGATCACAAGAAACGGAGACGGGCCAATTTCGGGGTCAAAATCGGAAAATTCGGACCCGCGCTGAAAATTCTGAAATTAACCCCAAAAATAAGTTCTTAACAGCTCCCCGAACTTGTTCTCCATGATGGGACACAATTCGGGATTCGGAAACAACACAGAGCCAACATGCAACCAAAACCCAAATTTTCCTCAAGAACTAAAGAAATGGGACAGCAGTTAATTCAGCATATTTACCAGAAACGAGCGTTCTACAGTAAATTTCGACAACACCACAACGCTCTCCTCGAAAAACCCCTCAAAATGGACTCAGGAATCGCTGAAATCGGACCTAAAATGGATGAGAAAACAAGTCTCAAAAATCCCAAAATCAAGCTCACAAAAAGGGGGTTGTGGCAGCAGGTATTTTGTGAAATTTACCTCGAACGGGGACCCCAAATCAGATTCCGAGCTCATCAACGAGTTTTCCTTGAAAAATCTCTCAACTTTGCCTTTTGAATCACCCAAATTGGAGCTCCAAAGCTCAAGTTATCGCACTTTAAAGAAAATGAGGAATAAAGCTAAGTTAGGATTTTATAAAGGGCGAAACTGGTCGCTAAAGAGCTGCACCATAACTCAGCTTTGACTAAATTCTTCAAAGTCTCCAACGGGGTGCTCGAAATTCGCTTGGAACCCGATAAAAAAAAGATATGCTACCCTACTAAATTCAACATTTCGAACTCAACGGCGCAGTTGAAATTTCCATGAGAGGTCTCGATAAAAAGTGGGTCCCACACCCAAATTCCATTTTTACCCAATTCCACAACGGGCCTCGGGATTAGACCGGAAGCCTCGAAAAGCGACCGAAAGGTCGTTCTAGATCAAACTCGACACTCCGGAACTAACCGCGCTGACGAAATTTTCATCCGAGCGCGTTTCCAAGAATGTTGATCAAAGTCAACCTTAGGCCAAATTTCAAACGCTAAAACGCCTAAGGATCCAAACTCGCATTGAAGGCCTTGATACTCATGTCAACTATGCTACTAGCTTAATTTGGCCATTTCGGAGCTGATGGAACCGTCAGAATTCTATTTTGAGGTCGTCTTCTTGAACTTTTGATCGAAAATGATCGTTCAAGGTTCATAAGCTCCAAAACACTAAAACTAGCACCATAACCAAACGAACGACCTGGTGACCGAATAGTCAGTCCCAGCAAGTCATAAATGACTTGGGGTCGCTACATGAACACTCTAAACGATACACAGAAAGCAAGATACAGAAATGACCAGGAGGGTCATTATAGTAATTAAGCAATATTTTCATTGAATCACTCTTTGATACCATCAGAGTATATATATATATATACTCTGATGGTATTAAGGAGTAACTTAGTAGTGTTTTCACTAAAGAGACTTTTCTTCCTTGATACCACCAGAGTAGATATATACTCTGATGGTATCAAGTATCAAATGGATATTAAAGCTAAAAAATGTCATAAATGGTAATAAACATAAAGTAACATTAGAAAGGGTAATTAATCAAATAAAATATATTATTTAAGTAAAAAATCCTAGCTAATTTAGAGAAAAAGTCCAAAATAATTCCTTATCTTTACATTAAGATTCAAAAGAATCCTCGAGTTTTCACATGGAGCATTAATTTTCTTTCATATTTTCAATATTGGTGCATTTTTTGTCCACCTCCAAACTTTTGCATATCTTTTAACATTGATTTTATCCACAATTTATTTATAGAATATTCAATGTCTTTTTATACATATATAGTAGAAATAACAACTCCATGTGAGTGAATGTGAAGAAAAAAACACCTTATTTTGTTTAGTAGAAATATTATTGCATCTAAAATCAAGAGGTTGAAAACATTGATTTCGCATGCAACAATATAAATTTTTCTTTTCTTGCAACGTCATATATTAAGGTGCTCTTAGTTTAGCTGCAATAATATTTTCTACTGAATAAAACAAAGTGTTCTTCTTCCCATCTTCTCTCACATAGAGTTATTATTTCTACTAAATATATAAAAAGACGATTGAACATTGTATACATCAAATTGTGGACAAAAGCAATGTTAAAAAAATAGAAAAAAAGTTTGAGGGTAGACCAAAAGTGCACCAATATTTCAAACATGAGGGACTAATAGTGCTCTCTACGTGAAAACTCAAGGATTACTTTGAATCTTAACCTAAAGATAAGAGACTATTTTAGGCTTTTTCTCAGTTAATTTAACATTGTTTTCGCATTTTTACTGCTCTCTCACTCCTTTCTTTTATGTAAGTATTGAAAACATATCTTAATCCATCGTGAATTATTAGTTTCATTCTTAAATTATCGACAATCTTAAAAACAATCCTTAATTTTACTAATTGAATGTAAAAATATTCTAATCTTGCAACATGAATGAACTGGAACTCCTAAATTTTCATCAAGAAACACTTATCTTGACTTTTTATTAAAAATTACATGCTCATACAAGAGTTTGAGACCACTTGCTTGAGAAATTTTACTTGTGAGTCGCATAACCAAGGTTATTTATGCGAGACAGTTTATTAATTGACATTGGATTGAATGTCCCACAAGATTATTTGAAAATAAATTATAAAAAATATAAAAGGGCATAACGACATCATTTTAAATTATTTTAAAATAATGTGATTTTTTAAATGACACTAATTTTTTTATTAGATTGTATAGATTTTAATATAACTTCTTAAAATAAAAATCAACAGAATTGTGTCATCAATATTATGAGTTAAAATTTTATTTTCCTCTTAATTGATTGCACAGAAAGAAGTTAAAATATGCTAATATAAAAATTATCATACTTTTAATTTAAATTATACGTGAACATTTAAAATAGTACACTCTATTAAAAAATTAATAAAAACAATTTTTTTATGTAGCAATTATTAAAATCTTAAAACGATGCTGCCTATGCCTTCTTTTTCTTTAATATGGAGATTTTCTTCTCTTTTTTTTTTAAAAAAAACTTTTAAGTTTCATTAAATTGTTCTCTAGTCAGTACAGTTGTGCACTATTTGAATTAAATCAAATCAATTTTTTATTTGAATTGAATTTTTGATTTGATTTTGAATTAATAATTTTCTTTGTTTGGTTTCAGATTTTTTTTTAAAAATAACCAAAAAAACTGATATATATATATATATATTTTATATATATATATAAAATTAAGTTGGAGTTAATTACTTTTGTCCCTTTTTATTTATTGCTTTCATTATGATTAAGTTTATATTTTATGTTTGGACATCTATAAAATATATAATTATAAGTATTGTGTTTTAAAATTTTACTTATGATTTATTTTAAAAAGTATATTAAATTATTAACATAACCGAATAACAAAATTGAAAAAAATTAAACATAATAGAGAAAAATCAAATCAAACCAAATTTATTTTGAATGAAATTGTGTTACACTTTTTTAAAATCAAGAACCAAAAAATTCAAACGACCAAATGCACACCCTTACTAGTTAGACATCCTAATTAAGAATCTAACTTTAATATAGATTTTTCTACAATTTATTTTAAAATATTTTTGTCCACACGTCAATTAATAAAGTGTCTCACATAAGTAATAAATATTGATTAAAATTCTCCGTTTATCCGAATAGTGCCTTTTCAAACCAATAATAAGTAAATTTTCTTGATAAATAAATATATCAACCCCTTGAAAAATAGTGTAAAGAAAATAAAAAATAAAAAATAAAAAGGAGCAATCGGCAAGTTTCTAGACAAATGTAGAAAGAACGTGATGAAGAGTAGAAGCTCCTAGAAACTCTCCTCATTCTTCTTCGATCCACCTCCAGAACTTTCCACATTTCCACTATATAACCCTAACCCCTCATCCCAAAATTCGCTGCAATTTGAAATCAAACCAAAATTGAAAAATTTCTCAATACTGAAGAAAAAATGGATTTGAGGTTGCTGGGTATCGATAACACACCACTCTTCCACACTCTCCAGCATATGATGGAAGCTGCCGGTGAAGATTCCGACAAGTCGGTCAATGCACCATCAAGGAACTACGTTCGTGATGCTAAGGCCATGGCTGCTACACCAGCGGACGTGAAGGAGTATCCTAATTCGTATGTTTTTGTTGTGGATATGCCAGGGTTGAAATCTGGAGATATTAAAGTGCAGGTGGAAGAAGACAATGTGCTGTTGATTAGCGGAGAAAGGAAGAGGGAAGAAGAGAAAGAAGGGGCAAAGTTTATTAGGATGGAGAGAAGGGTTGGGAAATTCATGAGGAAGTTTAGTCTGCCGGAGAATGCGAATACCGATGCGATTTCTGCTGTTTGTCAAGATGGAGTTCTGACTGTTACTGTTCAGAAATTGCCTCCTCCTGAGCCAAAGAAACCAAAAACAATTGAGGTGAAAGTTGCTTGAAGTTATGGACTCTGTTTTGATGGTTGGTGGGGGGTATGATGTAGTAGAAATAAAGATGGTAGAGATGTAGAAGTCTGTGTTGTTTTACTCTTTCTGCTATGTTTTCAAGTTTGCTTTCAAGTTTACAATACTGGGTATTGTTTGTTTTGCTGTTTAATGCCGTGCAATGCTTTCTGTTACTTTTTTTCTTCTTTAAACAGAAATGGCTCTCATTTAATTTTCATTGAGGATTACCAACATAAATACATAATCGTCATCCATAAATTATTCCCTCTTCAAAATATGGAAAGGTATAATGAATTTGAATTTGTAAGATCCTATTCCAAAATCAACTTAAAAAAACTATAATATGGAGTAAGGAGTAAGCTATAACCCAATTGTAATGGAAGAATTGATTCCAATTAGGCAACATAGGTTCCTGTGTAGCTGCTCTACACAGAAAAAAAAATACTATTTTGGCTCTGTTTTGGGGAATGATGGTATAACCTACGCAACTTAAATGTGTTCCTTTTCTTACAAAGTGCCTTGTATATATATTCTTTCCTTTTAATTTTCTGAATAATTCATTCATTATTGGTTCTTGAGTTATGTGTCAATGACATATGCAAGTTAGCAATATTTTTTTAAGAACCTATTTTTTTCATTATTTTTAATGTATGAATATTAGTGTATGATTATTTGTAAGCGATTATTTGTTATTTATGACCGTGCTTTATTATTGGACCACACATTTTACCTCTGTAAAAGCAGGCAATCAATAAATTTCATTATGCTATAATTTAAAATATTATTCTTTTATAAATAAATACTCCCTTCGTTTTACAAAGAGTGGCCTAGTTTGACTTGACATGGAGTTTAAGAAAATAAAAAAGACTTTTGAATCTTGTGGCCCTAAATTAAAATTATGTCAAATGTACAAAATTACCCTTTAATCTTGTGGTCTTAAACATGCCACGTGGAAAGTTGAAAGTAAAATGTTACCAAAAAAAGAAAAAGATCATTCTTTTTGAAATAAACTAAAAAGAAAAGGGGGTCATTCTTTTTGAAACGGAGGGTGTACAATTTTTTTTTGTCATGGCGAAATAATGAAAGTTTGATTATTTTTTTGAAAAGGAAAGAGCAGAAGAGAAATACAAGTTGATGTAAGCATCAAATGCCAGAAAGTTTTTGCTATATAACTGTTGTGTTTAATAGACGATCAGAAACCTGAAATGAATAAAACAAAACTTCGACCAAAACTACATTCTCACCTGGAGACAAATTCTGGCAATTTTCTCTAGGATGTTATCATTTACGGATTGCCTGATTGATACAAGTAAAACTAGGATTACAACAACAAACCCAAAGTTCTGAGGAGGCAGAAAGAATTTATCTTTCTCTTTTTTCTTCGTTGAACAGCTCGTCGTAATGTGTTTCCAACATCTCTGATGTGCTTGCCTGGAGGGCTCACACCCTTCCTGACAAATAAAGCAATAAAGAACCCCTCCTGGTCCTCTATGAGATCGGTTCTCAGCACATGTTGAGCTGCGCAAAAATTTTAAAAAAATAATCATACACATGCAACTGAAGAATTTCAACTGATAAAAACCAGACGAGCATCAGGCAGGGAGGATCAGAATGTATCAGAACAGCACTGAACTACTGTTCTTCAGGATGGTACTGTATATATTTACAGAGCTCATACATACATGTTTTCCTACAGCCTTCAGTGTAATGCAAATACTATACACTATTGAAGGTGGTATAGCTTGCAGTTTAATCTTCTGTCTAATGACATGTTGGCCCTTTGAAGATAAATGACACTTTACTTCTAAAAGAATATAATTGCAACAGTTTCATTTAGCCAACCAGATCTAGCTTAGACTATTAGCAATTGAACACGAAAAATATGATGCCTGAGAATGCTTAAGAGCACTTGAAAACTGTAAGAACAAAATATTCTTTCATTCCACTGTGCTCTTTCTTTATTTGTCTAGTTTGACCAACTTTTGCAAGGCAGTTTGATTCTAAGTACTAGGGTCAGGTAAGCACCCATAAAGAAAGCTTATGAGATATGATCACTTACATCCATCAAAAATTGGATGACCTCGGCGAGGCCATTGGGGAAAGATTGTTGTCAGTTCAAAACGATAAGAAGAAGCAAGAGGCAGAACAGATTTGATGACATCTTCATTCTCAACTTGGTTAATAGAACATGTGCTGTAAACAATTCTCTCAACAGCTGGAACTACATCAAGATGATAGGGTAAATTGATCAGTTGCATGCACAAACATACATGAATTTGCCATTTGTGGCAAAAAAACAAAAATAAATCAGAAACAATGTTATAAATCTCACAAGATAATGCATGTTCCAAAGCCTTTCTCTGAAAAGCAGCGAGCTTTTCTAGTCTATTTACGTCAGACTCTGCAAAGTTTTTTCAGAAATTAGTTTAAAACGAGAAAAGCAAAGGGTTGGTTACACAAAAGATACGGAAATGAATACACAAAGAGCAAAGTCACCTGCTGTATATGAGGGGAGCAGGTGATCTAATCTATCAACAACGGTCCCAGATCCTGAACATGATGGATCTAACAGTATTGCTTGTACCTGGTGGCCGGTTAATGTGTTAAATAAAGGAATTCCATTAAAAAATCCAAACAGAAAACAGAGGGTTACAAAGTTGGAACCATGCTTGCTGAAAATGTGAACTGGCTACTTATCTTTTGTAAAATCGTCACCATTCAGGAAAACTAATTAGAGTGCAACCCAGCATTACCCCAGATCAAATATCTATCTTCATGGTTGTACCAGCACTGACTGATATCCTTTTTCTGTTTTTCACACTGTCCAGAAACAGGAAGGATTTTGTCTCTTTTTTATGCTTGTTCTGGATACACTAAAATCATATGCCTATATATAAGTGTTTCTTCAACAACTTGACAACGAAGAATCAAAGGCTTTGTCATGTTCAATCAAAGTGTTACCAACTCATAGTTGAGGAGAGAGATTGTCCTCTTCTCCAGTCTGCTATCTATGGTATCAGAGAATCATTCGATACAAAAAATGGATCATGCACATATAACTAACAAGCTTTACAACAAATTATTTTTTCCCTATCAATCATGTTTATGAAATAGGTCAACCGATTACTTTATTCCAGTGCTGCAAGTTAAGCAGATTGATTAGCTGGACAGAAAGTAATAGATTTCACTTAATAAGTTGATAATATCTGACAACCAACAACGCCTCATTCCCCAAAAAATGTCTTGTATGTTTACCTTCGAGTACGCTGGATCCTCAGGACTCATGTTTAAGAAGTCCTCATGCTTGACTTCCACATCTTCGGATAAGTTAAGTTATCGAGGCATATTATAGCAACAATGAAACAAAAACCAAATAGACATTATCATATAACTAACTGGTTTTAGGATTACTTGAAATAGGGAATTGAAACAACTAAAGATATCTGCAGTTCCAAAAGCCATATTTCCTCAAAAATAAACTTCAGGCACCTAATGCAAAGAGGTGTTTATGGTATTAAAAGTCTAACGCCATATAGAAACTAATAACTCCATCCAGTTTGAGTGAACAATTGCGAGATTACTGGAATTACTTAGAGATGGGATAATTTAAACAAAAACAAGGACCTAAGCACATAATTTAAGGGGATCCAATACACTTTAGGTATATGTCGATCCAAAAGAAAAGTGATGGTTAAATTTCCTCTGAAGCAATCTTATGTGAGAAGGTGGATAGGATACCAGAAAGCTATTAAAAGGATACTAGTCGCTCCAGCCAGTTCAACAGTGTCCTTCAGACGTTTAACCCTTTCTTTATTAAGTTCACAAGCTATTATCTTTCCATTTCCCTTCATAAGAGCAGCTAGATGAACAGTTTTGTTCCCTGGTGCCGCACATGCATCGATGACCTTCACAGAAGAATAAACAACCATGAACAACAACCAAGTGGAAAATGACAATCTAGAGAACCTAACTACTCTTTTTCCATGCAATTACCTCCCATCTGGGTTTAGGCCCAAGAGCAACTGCAACCATGGAACTTGCCTTACCCTAGTGGAACCAGGGACATTAGTAGCATGTCAATGAAAGCTAGATAGAACCCAAAAGAGGGGAAATGATTGCATAACAAGAAACTCCTTATTGTATTCACATCAAAATTCCATTCTAAGAAAGAGAATTCTGCACCTGCAGAAAGACACTTCCACTTTTTACCAAAGGATGATCATGCAGGTCAGTCCTTGGGGGGAAAATCAACAGGTCAGGAACCATTGCATCCTGACAAACCTATTTAATGTCCGAAAAATAAACATAAATAAACTTTATAATAACGAGAATACAGCACCAATAAAAAGTAAAACCGGATTCTATCTTTATTCTTGCCCGATTAATCGGTTCTTCAAAAGATCTATCATGCCATGGAGAATGATTTGATCAATAAATATTTGATTGTTTCTTCAATGCAGAATTGATTCACAATAATTCTTCTATCAAATAAGGACACGAATACAGCAATAATGATATCATTGAATAGGCAAACATGAAAAATCTGTGGTACTACATACTTTAAAGTATATCAATCTCCGTAGTTTACTAGTATCTTTAAGTATGCCTTCTACCTCCATCCCCCTAAGTGAGGTCAATACATCAATTATCAATTGAGAAGCCACTCTTCAAATTCTAGAAGAGTTGGAACCACCCCCACCCCCCTCCTCATTTTCTTCTGAAAGGAAATTTCTTAATTTTAGGACCTCAATTTGTTAAATTTCGTATTTCATCTCAATATTCTAAACAAAACATCTATGTCCACCCTAGGACTATCATACCTCTAATACAACTATCGTGAAAACTGGATAAAAAATCTATAAACTAGTCAGGCAAACAATTCATTAGAGGAAGTACTGCAAAGATTAAGTACAGCAAAGATGATCATCGGTATCAGATTTTGGCTTAGGATGTTTTGACACAAGGAATTTTCTCTGATACATCTTCCACCTATACTCTACCGAGTCAAATGACACTAAAGTTACTTCAAATTATTCAGGCGATGCAAAATAACTGCTGCATCTAAGGATTATATCATACCTCATACTGTTTCTTAAATTCGACCAGGGCAGACTCTACGTCCATCTTCAGAGTATTTACACGAGCATAACGGGGTTTCGGAAGGTCTGCAATGATATAAAAAACAAGATTCCAGTGACAAATCTGAGACTGCTTTTTCTGCTCCATATAATAAATACACCAAGTGTAATCCAACACAGCTTAGAATATAGACATTTTTCCATCTATTTTTGATAAAGAAAGGATCTTCTCAGTTCAATTATATTTAAATAGTCTGTTGACAAGTTTGAACTATGTATGTCCCATTGTTTAACCCATAGAGATAACCACCATCAACAGACTAGGAGTTGAACCACGTACCAGAAATCTTATAAGAAGTCATCAAATCTGAGACATGTTTTACTTTCTTTCGAACTAAAAGCTTGGCAAGAGCTGCCTGCAACACATCCTTTTTCTGCAGTAGAAACTTTTCTGCATCACCAGCTAACAAAGCCTCCTGTATAAGATTAAACCATCTCCATAAGCAAGAGCCCAAAGTAATGAAACCCACTGGGGATGTATATTGACAAATACCTGGCCAAAAAGGATGTCATACAAGATTATATACATTAATTCTTCTTGCCTCTGCAACGACATTAGCAGCAAATTAGTGCACAATTAAATCAAAGAGAATTAAAATTCCAGTCAAAAGATTCCAGTCAAAAGATTCCAGAAGTTTGTATCTTGATTAAGTCCAGTCCATTCTATAGATCACCATAATGTATTGCTCTATGTTACTAACATTTTTCCTGCCAAAACACTGGCAAGATTCCATAACAAAATATCAGATTTCCCGATTGCTGCTTTTTATATGGATGTTTCATAATGCAATAATTTATTAATTACTATTGTGCAGACAAATCCAAACTACTACACACCAAAGATGTCTATCCAACATGTAAAATAGTTGATGTAAACAGGGTTAACGGGTTATGTTAAGAACATAGTACTTCAGGAAAGCAAGTGAAAGATGGGTAAGGAGAAATTAGCTTACCTAGGTAGTTGGCAGAAGAAACATTTAACTGAGCCTACAGTTAAAAAGGAAAGTAAAGAATAATAAGAACTCTTCTATGCTTTTGAAATATTGAGTTGAGCTGCTAGCCTGGTACACTGGATTATTTGAAGCGCAAACGCCATAATTTACTTGTTAGTTCATATCACATTAAAACTGTTGTTCTTGGGATTGTGAAATATCAATAAGCAGCACGCAAGAAACAAGATTTATTTTGACATGGACAAAAAGTTCAGAGGTTTTCCCAAGATAAAGTTGAAAATGGCATTGATCACTAAGAAACTAATATAATTGACTACTTATGTCACACAGATAAAATTGTTAGTTATTTGAAAATTTTATGCAACTTAAGCTCTTCCCAGAAAGGCATCAGAAAGCTATATACTTTGGATAACCTATGTCTACTTGATATTCGGAGATGGCCTGCCATCTGTCAATAACTTTATCTTATTTAATCAAGCATAAAATGATGAAACATAATTATTATTATTTTAAAAAAAGTAACTGAAGATATACAAAAGAGGAACAGGTGCGAGTGTCGGACACGGGTTATTCAGAATAGTACTCGGAAAGAGAGAACAAAAAAGAGGAAGATCTTCAAGTATAACAACAACAGCATGCAAAGTGTAATCCCACAAGTGGGGTCTGGGGAGGGTAGGATGTAACGAAACATTACCCCTACCTTTTGGGCAGATAACAAGAATTTCTCATGTCTCACAGTTAAGCCCCCATACCATGCAATGAGAGAAGTAAAAGTGCCAAGATCTAACAATCAATGAAAACTCAGAAGTTGAAAATATTTCTAACCTTCCACTTGCTACTCAGCACATTGGCAGTGTGAAAGACATCCTTGATAACGGGAAGATCTGCAACAAGGAAGAATCCAGAACATTTGCAATTATGAAGCCAAGGGATGGACCTTTTCCGTACATATGGAGATAGCATGATTTGAGTCACTGAGTTAATATCAGTGCTTTTAAAAGAAAAAGGCACAAAAAAGGGACAAAATTTGTGGGGCTTGAAGTGAAAATCAATAAGTGAAGTGCACTCTTCCTTGAAGTGGAGAGAAAATTACAAAGTTAAAAAATATCAAACATGTATAAATTTAGTACTAAAACATTCAAATGCAATAAACACAACAATTTTCAGTATTGGATAAGCAATATTCCCTCTATTCTTGATTATGTGAAATCGTTTGAATCAGCAGAGAGTTTAAAAAGAAATGAAGGCTTTTGAAACTTATAGTCCTAAACAAGTCATAATATTTGTGTGGCTATAAAGCTTCCAAAACTTCTGGACTTAATCATCACTTTTGTGTGGGTATAAACGCTTCACATTAAGGGCAATTTCTTTTAGAATAATGCTAACAGTAAGGGTAAAATGAAAAGTGTAACATTAATTGTTTTCAAATATATAAATGTGCCAATCTTTTTGGAACAAACTAATAGAGAAATAGTGTCACATAAATTGGAATGGATGGAATAATAATGATAAAAATCCAACTTCTCAAAGTTGAGATTCAGAAAAACTGACTGTTTATTGTTGGGATCACTTTGTGTGTCATTGTGTCAAAGGCACACTTCTATGAAGCACATGTCTTCACTCATAAATTGAAAACTCTTTGCTTCGCATTACTCCATTGACTTAAGCTTTTAATAGCTCATTTTGACACTTCAGCTTCAGCTATTTAAAAGGTAAATACCGTCTGATATGTTATGGTAAAGTCCTTGAGATTTCAAAATTCATAGGACTACTCTGCTCCACTGAAGTACATGTACTAGTTGTGATTTTTTGATAAGATCACAAAGAAAAAAAATGAAAACAATTACTATAGTAAACCTCCTAGAAACAAGCTATGAATCATGCTTCTTACAATTTCCAAACAACTAAAAGTGAGAAGGACGAATAGATACTTCTGATCACAAAGACTACCCTACTATTCCTTTATTTCCATAAAAATAAAATCAATCTTAAGCAGCAAAGATAAGTGCATCCCATTTTCCAATGGTGTCCAGATTCCAGAGCAAACAATTTTCTCCACAATACTTGAGAAGTTACACAGAAACATTTCAGGTTAATGCCTGCAGAAGTTAAATAATCCCATGATCACTTCTGCCTAGCAAAAGCACCCGAGCTCCCTCTATAAAGCTGGGATGATTTCCCAAAATGCAGTTGACCAAGCAAGCAGACAAGCAATTTTAGTCAGCAGAAAATGTATTCACTTGCACTTAGCAGCTGGAAATTTGGTAAAAGAATTGCCTAATTATTTACAGTATTCACTCTTCTTTTAGCTCCCTAGATTGTATCCCACATTTTGAGATATAAACATAAAAGATGATATTTTTCAAGTTGGAAGACCTTTCATGTTTTGTTTCATCTCGATTACTTGCCGGTCGAAGAACTTTATTATTCTCTTGAACTCAATATCTAGTCAAATACTATAAGAAAACAGGATTTTCTAAATGCGCTCTAACAAGTATTTAGAAAATGGGTACTATTACTCTGTGAGTGAACTTACATTTGAGAGTTTGACAAACCAAAGCATAAGTAGCTCTTTTGTTCCTGACAGAGGGACTATACACCAGCGACTTGATGGACCCAACGGCTTGGCGCCGGGCGTCTCCTTGTAGAATAGTTCGCAAAACCTTTGCAGATTCTCTACGTGCAAAGAGCGCCGAGCGCTCGGCGCTGCTCAGACGGCTCTGGTTCGGCTTCTTCGCCGACGGTTTGGTATCCCCTTGCGCCTTCTTCCGCGCCATGGTTTCGAGTCTCCGGCTGGTCACTGTGGAGAGTGGAGAAAGAAAGTGTTAATGGGCTTTGGGAATTCAAAATAGCATGGGCTGGCCACTTTTTGACCTGATATTTTAGAGTTTGGCCATTATTTTAAGATTAAATTACATAAATCTCATAGTTTTAATATGAAATTACAATCTATCTCTAATAAATTTCTAATTACATTAATCGCTTACAAATTAAAAAAACCGGATACAATAATTGAAGCTCAGATATATTAATATGTAGCTCGGATACATTAAATATTGTCTCGGATACATTAATATGTAGCTCGGATAAATTAAAAACTAGCTCGGATACATTAAATATTGGTTCGGATACATTAAAAACTAGCTCGGATACATTAAATACTGGCTCGAATATATTAATATGCAGCTTGGATACATTAAAAGAAATAAGGAATTTTGGAGATTTTTAAAAGTAATAGGGGATAATGGAAATAAGTGAAACAAAAGGTGTGTATTTCTGTAATTTGTCCTTATTTTAAATGTTGAACTAACATAATACAATATATAATTACCCATATAATTATGTATGTATCAGAGATGTATATATATTTATATACGTTATTTATCTAATATTTATATGAGGAATTTTCGCATGTAGCCACTCAAAAATAATTTAATTATGCTTCATAGCTATTGTTTGCTAATTACGATTCGTAGCTAAATGTTAGAGGAAGGAGAGAGGCGAGGGAGATTGGGAGAGGGAGGAGAGAGGTGAGTGAGAGAGGGCAAAGAGTGGAGAGAGGTGAATTGTATATATGTACATCTGTCGAATATATGTATATCTGTCAAATAATTGTATATATTTAACTGATACACATATGTATTTGTATATCTGACGAGTGAGATTGGGAGAGGGAGGAGAGAGGCGAGTGGGAGAGGGTAAAGAGTGGAGAGAGGAGAATTGTATATTTATATCTGTCAGATAATTATATACATGTAACTAATATACATATGTATTTGTATATCTGGCGAGCGAGATTGGGATAGGGAGGAGAGAGCCGAGCGAGAATAGGCAGAGAGTGGAGAGAGGCTAATTGTATTTGTATATCTCTAATATAATAGTGTGTGTGTGTGTGTATATATATATATATATAAAAAAAATTTGTATTTGTATATATATAAGTGACATAATTACAGCTAAAATTAAGTTGTCAGCCTTAATTAATTCAAACTATAGTTATGTTAGCTAATTAACTAGTATATATTTGCTTATCCGCGTAATTTTTCATTTTCATATATATGTATCAGTTTTCATAGAAACAACCTTCTATGATACCAAAATAACAACTTGTTGTCAAATCAACAATGGATCCGAGGCCAATTTAGCAAAATCCTTTTTAGTAAAAGACTGGGATATAAACAAAAATAATATATCAATGATTGGAATTACTGGAACTAAAGAAAGGCTATCAAAGTCAAAAGAAAAGGTAGAAATAAAACCTTCATTTTAAAACTATTCTAAAACTCAGAGAAGAGAGGTATAGTAAGGAAGTAGCCATGGGACTGAGGTCAATAGGCGAAAATATTGTTCATAGCTTGAAAGGAGAACTACCGAGGTAGTGATGCGAACTATTCACTACATACAAAGGAGAAAGGTATACACGCAAAACTTTTTACTTCATAAGTATTATTTTCACAAAGCAAATTACATATTTATATATATTCATGCATAAACAAGGATACTTAGTACCTACAGGGAATAAAACATATAAACATATATTGAAAAAGCAAAATGTTATATCATTTCATGCAACTGCATATACAATGTTTAAATTATAATTATTCCATGCATAAGCATATAGAATAAAAAGATGAAAAACATTCAATACCACTTACATCTAGTAAGAAGAAGAGTATGGAGGCACCGCATCGCTTTATATCATTTTGATAAAAAAAATTCCCGAAATAGAAAAAGCATATTTATATGCTAGTTTAAGATCAACTAGACTCATAGTAGCAATACATGAGATGAAAATGCATAGAATTCAAGAACTTTTTGAATATAAAAATGCTAAAGCAATCCTAAAAAATTATGTTGTATACACAACATAAAAATTCCGCAAAATTTCACCCTGTTCTTTGAACAGCACCAACCAAATGGTACTTGTCAAATCAACTTTCAAAGAAGGGATTAATTGCCCTATAGTCATTAATCTATCGGATGAAAGATTTATTAATGCCAGAGAAGGAATTCTTGGTATAGTAGAAGGTAACTTAGCCTATACAAAGCTCCTTTTTACTTATTACCCAAAGTACTGCATTTCACTAAAAGATGCAGACTTTAATGATGCTTTAAGCCTTCATTTTCAAGTAAAAAGAAATGATTTATTCAAACCAGGTAATCATATTATGAGCATATATTACCGGGCTTTATATACAGTAACAAACTCTAACTATGGAAAAGAAGAATGGCAAGATAAAATTTTTGCAAATAAAGCAAAAAGGAATAAAGACTTTATAAAACAATATCATAATGATAATAAATCTAAGTTCATGCTTAACAAACTCCCAACGGAAGATATTGGATCAACTCAATTCCTAGATCTAGATTGTAAAAGAGATTCAGAAACAAGCCTAGATCTATGATCTCAAAATATACTTCTCTATTTCCTGCTAGGAAAAGGAACAAATTACTCTATTTTGTCTTCTTCATTATAAAGCATTGATTTTATCCGTATTATAATGCTTGGGTCTTTAAGTGTTAAAGTTGTCCTTTCTTGATTCTTTTCCCATTTTTCTAACGGATTTTCTCCATAGGATTTTTGTAAATCACGAAAGTGATCATAACCTCATTCTAGGAAACTTATTCCTAAATAGTCTAGAAGACTATATTATAGGAAAAGATGGGATAGAAATAAGTTATAAAAATGAAACTTGTTTCATACCAAAAAATGCCTAAAGAAATATCTTTTAAGGTATCAGTTTTCATAAAAACAACCTTCTATGATACCAAAATAACAACTTGTTGTCAAATCGACAATGGATCCGAGGCCAGTTTAGCAAAATCCTTTTTAGTAAAAGATTGGGATATAAACAAAAATAATATATCAATGATTGGAATTACTGGAACTAAAGAAAGGCTATCAAAGTCAAAAGAAAAGGTAGAAATAATTTTAGGATAAAAAATTGGTTCTATTAATGAATTATTTGCCTATGATAAATTAGAAACTGATTTATTATTAGGTATAAAGTCTTTATTCTTTTTTGCTTTATTTGCAAAAAATTTATCTTGCCATTCTTCTTTTATGGATTTAGATTCATCTCCCATTTCAAATTTACCTTGGGGTCCTCCTGTTTCCCCTTTATTCATAAATACTTTTAATTCTTGTTCTGAAAGATTAAGATCTTCCAATGCATAAACTAGTTCATCTAGTTCATTCATTTTTTTCAGAATTTTCTTCTAATTCTATGAGCTTATATATGTATTCTCAATCTTGACCAATCCATATCTCCTCCAAACCGTTTCAAATTTTCGATATGAGTTTCTCTTGATATTTTGAGTACTTTGATACACTATTACTCGAAATGATTCATCTTTACGGCACGTCGAAATCCTCTAGCTAATTCAGATTTACAATGTTTACCATTGCTAAGTACTATTAAAAATGTCTTTTATCAAAGACGAAAACCAGCAATAGTTCATCGGTAATGATGGATTACCCACAAAAAAATGAAGAACAATATATGAGTTGTCGGAGATGATCAAGTTAAAACAACAAAATTGAAAGAGTTTGTTCATTTATTTCGAGGGATTCCATCAGATAATAAATTTAAAGTAGAATATATTTTTTTAACAATTCACTTTAAAGACTTAAACTTGAAACCTTTAGTTAAACCTTTAGAGATGTTAAACTCTTAAACCATATCAAACATTAATTGAACTCATTATCAAGTTAAAGCTTTTATGAATACCCTAAATATTTGTAAATTGAAACAAATATGGGGAAAATGAAATGGCACAAGTTTTTTGGGAGATATACTTTATGTTATTTTACATCTAAAATTCCATGCAGAAAAGGATAGATTATTTACAAGCAATCAAAGATCCTTCCAAGGTCTGAATCCTCTTCAAGGGGACATGAAGAAAAGAAAGGTCTTACAAAATACTACTCTCCTGTCCAAGATTTTGATGTCAATTTTATTGACTCTTTGACCAATCCTTACTCTTTCTCTAATCAAAATCAATAGTAGTAGTAATTAACCAAGAAAAAAAAAGACTTGGTAAAAAGTCTTCAAAATTACAAAGTGAACATGGTTGTCCATTTTCATAGACTATTTAATTTCATTCCAATACCTAACCCATTAAACACTTAATGAGCTATATAGTAGGTCATTATTTCATTTAGAAGTGGTAATATATTTTTCCCAGCTTGAACATGTACACCAAATTGACTTGGTGTTAAAGCGGAGATATATTCAAAGGATGATTTTTAAATTCACAATTATCTTTAATTCAAATTATATAGTTGATTGTTTTTTTATTAAAGAAATATATATAATCAAGTATTCTACTAAACACTTTTACTATAACATTACTTTACACTAATTAACTTAAATTCAGGAATATCTCACTCCTAGATAAATTAAGTGATGCTTAAATTAATAGGACTTGGTCACACTAGCCTTTTGGGTCACTATTAACCCTAGCTAGTTCATCTAATAATATAAAGGTTCTTTTTTTTAAGGATATATTGGTCAAGAAATGCCACATCTAGAATATGTATAACGTCAAGAATGTTACTCCCTCCGTTTCAAAAAGAGTGGCCTAGTTTGACTTGACACAGAGTTTAAGAAAATAAAGAAGACTGTTGAATCTTGTGGTCCTAAATTAAAGTTATGTCAAATGTACAAAATTGCCCTTTAATCTTGTGGCTTTAAACATGCTACATGGAAAACTGAAATTAAAATGTTACCAGAAAAAAAAAGGTCAATCTTTTTTAAACAGACTAAAACGAAAAGGATTGTCATTTTTTTTAAACAAAGGGAGTATTTAGTGACCAAATTTTGCCTAACTTTGGATTGTAATACCATCATTACAGATTAGACTTGATGCATCTCAATATTTTTTTTACCTTTCCATTATAATCTTTTAACTTATTTAGCCATCAGGATTACACATTATCCATCTACCTCAACACTGATGTCATCTTTTAATATTTCAAACATCATATATTTGCTATATTCAAGTCATTAGTCAACCAATATGTATCCAACAAATGTCTCCTTATAAGTTAAGATACTCCCTGGAACTTGCCTAGATTTCTAGTGGGCTCCAATTGATGTGCACTATATTTTGCTTGTTACACTTCTCACAATTTTTGTTTAAAGAAATTATGTGTTTTGACTATTATATTTTTATTTATTAATTTTATATAATCATTAAAATATTAATGCCTCTTTAATAAATATTCTTTCTTTAATTTATCTGGCATAAAAAGAGAGTTAATTTAAATAATTATGATATAAAAATATGTGTATACAGTTTTCAATTAGTTTTTATATATATGCTAATTAATCAATATTTATTACTATTATTTTAAATAATCTATTTTTAATAAAAATGACAAGTAAAGTGGTTCGAATAGAATACTAAGTAAACTAAAAGGATCGTATGGAAACTTGCACCATAAAATGCAACAGATTTATTTATTTATTAGTTATATGCACTAATGGAGTAACGAATTTTTATATTATTAATTATGCTATTTCACCGGCTATGGTAGGTCATTATTTTATTTGTTTAAGTTAAAATATTAATTGTTATGAATAGTTGCATGTGACGAGGAGGTGTGAGAGGTTGATAATGGTCAATTTGAGGAGAGATACAGAAGTAGACTGAAGAAGTATTGAGAAGAGGTGATTAGACATGATATGATGCACTGCAACTTATCGAGGGCTTGACAATAAATATGAAGATTTAGAAATCAAGGATTATAGTAGATAGTCAAACATTGTCTAGTTTTCATATTAGTATTATCATGATAAGTACTCCTCGTTTATCTTCTTCTTAGATTTTATTATTACCTCTTGTTCCGTTGGTTTAAGGTATCGTAGTGCTTGTTGATACTTATTTTTTCTCTTTTTCAAAATGGAGTAATCCTATTGCTTTGATATTCTTTACTTGAGTCGAAGATTTTTCGAAAACAATCTTTCTACCTTCACAACTTAGGAGTAAGGTTTGTATACACATCACCCTTCTCAGACCCCATTTATGTAATTACACTCAATAAGTTATGTTGATTAATTAATTTCACTTTATAGTATAATTAAAACCCTACTCCATATAGCTATTTAAATTGAAACAATCTTACACATCCTTAAATGCATATAAAGATCTAAAGTGAAAGTGGTTATCAAATAAAGAAAAAAAAGGTCATGAGACCAATCATTGTCACATATTGACTTGTAAAGTATTCCCCTCACCGTTGTGAAGGGGTTAATTTGTCTAAACACAAGAGATTGATATTATGTGAATTGAAGTTTACACACACAATAAGCAACATTGAAAAGTCTATGCACGAAGTCTTCTTTCCCATGTCCCACTCTACTTGTTAGCATTATAAGCATAAATTTTGGAGTGACTAAACTAAGCAAATAAAGCTAAAAAGGGCCCTCAACAATGACATTCACTTGGCCACCAATCTTATAACCATTGTCCATGAACCTTCTTCGTACCTCGTAGGAACCTCACTAGGAAATTTAAGAGACCTTATTGCTTCGTAACATAATAAATGTACGAACGCGATGGGAGGGAATTTAGTTTATCATCATCCATGGATGCAAATAATTCTAGTGCAAACATGTTTGATGGGAGTTATACACCACTACTAGACTCACCTGATAGTGATGATTTCTCAAACAACTTGATTAACTTTGAGCTTTCTGATATTTTCGAGATAGATAATTGGCCCCTTCAACAAGCTGATCCAACTCTTGTACCCCACTACTCAAATTATGCAGCAAATCAAGTGGTTAACACCAGGAGTAGTACTACTTACCATGAGGAACCTAATAATAGTAAGCATTTCATCAACACTACTTTTTAGCATTATCTTATTCGTACGTAAGCAAACATGCATACATAAGGATATAGTTTTTCAAATTAACACGATTATGTTTCGTGCTAAATGTTTTTGGTTTTGCAAAAAAATAGACGTTGGCAACAGCAGCGAGAGGAGGGAAGTGAACGACAAGGTTGCTTTCAGAACGTTGTCACAAATTGAAATACTAGACGATGGATACAAGTGGAGAAAGTATGGAAAGAAGATGGTGAAAAATAGTCCAAATCCAAGGTAACATGATTGAACAAGAGTTTTGTTTACAGATTTCCTTATATACTCTTCTAGCCTTAAAATCATAAAGCGCCCAGAAGATTTGAACCTTATATCTCATGATAGCTTATTGTTATAACATTACTAAAAAATCACTATTTTTCATATATCTTGATTGAATCGGCGTGAAAAGAAAAAAATACATAGTAAATATTTCATTTGGAAAAATTAGTAAACTTTCCATTATATCAATGAGAATCTGTTTCCAACCATGCATTTTCCCAGTGAGCTGGTTTGGTAGGAAAATCATGGTTCAATAACACAAATTTTCACAGATTCGCAGTGGATTATTAATGTAATGTTTAGATTGTTGGAATAAGCTATGTGAATCAAATAAGCCTATATGTGCAGTAACTGTTTGGTTAAATCTGGTTGCATCGATCTTACTATGCCATGTATGTATGTTATATGCGGCTTATTTTTATCGAACTTGTATTTTTATAAGCTATCATAACAAAACAACTTCACCAAAAGTTAGAGTCGGTTATATGAATGTTGACTGTCCATGCCGTTCCATTTAAGTAAACAGGTTATTCAGTTACTTGATATTCTTTGCAACTCGATCTCTGTCAAGCAACCTAGAAATGTATATTCTAGGAAATTTACCACAAACATAATTTCACCAAAGAAGGGGTCATCTGCCAAACCAGGGGGACCACATTAATTATTAACTACTTAATTACCAAAAAGGAAGTGCTAATTCCACTTAAAAACGAATTAATGTCACATCAAAAGAAGATGAGGTGTAAACCTGAATTTGACAAATCATGGAAATATTTCAAAAGAAAAGTTGAGAGCTATGTACTGTGGTAGGCAAACAAAAAAGTTATGTGCTATTTTGCTCTATAGCAGCTTATGGAAAGTTGTATGATAACTACTTGTTAACTCACAATGAGCATGTTTTGTGTATCAACTTACAGGAATTACTATAGGTGCTCCGTGGAAGGTTGTCCGGTGAAGAAGAGAGTTGAACGAGACAAAGAGGATTCTCGGTATGTGATAACCACCTACGAGGGTGTCCACAACCATCAAGGTCCATCCCCGTTCTGATCGATGAAGAAGAGATAAGTTCAAAGTTACAATGAGTACTGTAGCTTAGCTAAATCAGGCCAGTAAATTAGATCCCCTAACCTGTTTCCAGCTTGACTGGGGTCAGATGGAGGCGTCTATCTGTAACTTAAATGTAATCAATTAGAACATTTCAGTTGGCATGTACTCTTTTCCTGCTTCCAACAGGATTTATACATGTATAAGCTACTGTATAATGCTATATTCTAAAGAGTTTTATATAAGGTAAAGAAGCTAGAAATCACCAGCATTTTGAGAAAGTTGGTCTACAACATTGAAACAACAGCATGAGACCCCCAAAAACTTAATTAGTTATTGTTGAGAGCCCCAAACATCATGAATGTTAACTGTCAATCTATCATTACTAGAGAGAAATAGCTTGGAGATTATGCTATGCAATGAAACTATGTTCAGCTATTTTACATAAGCATGATTGAGCGATTAATTTCTTCCCTTCATATACAAAATGGGGAAAATATACAGTGCCTAGAAATAGGGTGTTATAACTTGATTTCCAACTGACTGAGATTTGGACAGCCTTCAGTTGGAAAAATAATATCAGCATTTCGTGTATGAGCATTTGATGCAGCCAACTTGGAATCTATGGTATGAAAATCCGATGAAATGCTCCACAAAACATCTCTAGGCAGCATATTTCTCCTCAACTGCGAGGATGATCTTATGATGGTGTTTGACTTGGAGAATGGACGTTTGCTTGTCCTCCCCGTGCCACTTGATAGCAACCACCGCGACCCAGCTTGTTGCTGACTTTTTGTGCCCCAAATTTGGTCATCATTAAGCCCATTATTAAAACCTGCAACATGAATTTCAGTGATCTTAAACTGAGAAACAGCCTGCCTATGGATTCCACCCTGATTTTCTCCAGCAATAATTTCTTCCTGAATGGACTGCTCCTTCGGATCATTTTCACTGCTTGAATTTCTTTCTGATGCTCTGCCGCATGTATTTTGTTCAACAGGAGCATAGGACCTATCTAATTGAATCAGAATGAGCATGGAGACGCCAACCATCTCATAGTCACGCAGAGGATCTCTGAGTTGAACCCTCAGAGCTAACGTCAAGTTGTTACACAGTTCCGGCCTTTCTTCACCTGTTTCCAATCCTGAGCTATCTAAATCAACAGACTTAGCACAATGGGCTGCTAAGATTTTGGTAATTCTTTCCTTGGTCTCATCAGGATTATTACTGAAATCTCCAGCATCCAGCCTCAACCATTCATCTAGTGAAACAGACAGCTCCACTAAAGCACCCTCATCATCATCACTTTCTTTACCACACCAATGTTTTGATGCACCAGCTGTATAAGAACTAAGAACTTCACTAAATTGAGGCCTAATGCTTGAAGGTGCTTCATTATCTGACAAGTTTGACTGGATTCTCAGCCCTTCTATTGTAAGAGATTCTATCTTATCCATTGCCAAAGGAGCTAGATCCTCCATAAACACAAAACCTAACTCTACATTATCAATTATTGAGGTTGAATTGAGATGACCAGAACTCTGATGAAACAGCAGATCTTCACTGCCCTTCTTCATACCTAACAACCCATGCCAAAAAGTGAACCTGCCAAAAGAATCACAAGAACATAACATAAATAATCATCTTGGATGACAAATAAATAACAACTATAATAGAAAATTTATAGTTTTTTATCATGATCTTTAATTTACAAACCTCTCATCTCGTTCAAGTCTGGATCCGGCTTCCCAGGCTATTTCTTGTATATTCCTCCCAGTGATATCTTCTAAAGGCATCAGCTTATCTGCCTGAGCAGACATTTTGGAAATTCCACCAGATGCCCAGCCGCTGAGTATTTCCATAACGCTACAAGTACCCATAGTAGCAGGGAGCACCACTGGACTAGCAAATTGCATGATCAATCTTGCACCATTCCTTGCATTCCGAAAATGTTGAGGACTCATTGAACATAAGAAGCCCCCATTACGCGTGCACATTTTAGAACCTAGGCCCTCTCCAATAGGAGGAAATTTTAATGGTCTTTCAGGGGAAAGATAGATTGGACTTCCAAACCCACCAAAGCTGATGCGTGGTGAATTCTGGAATGCTTTCTCATTCAAACCCCAATCTTGCATTAAAGCCTCAGTTTCCAAGTTCTCTATCATTTTTGCATTCC
The DNA here is from genome assembly GCA_036250405.1 of Solanum raphanifolium. NCBI lineage: Eukaryota > Viridiplantae > Streptophyta > Magnoliopsida > Solanales > Solanaceae > Solanum > Solanum raphanifolium. The sequence goes on along the minus strand of JAJOOE010000411.1, from coordinate 46,740 downwards.
TTTTACTCCTCAATGACTGGGTACCTCTCTTATGCTCCTTCTCAAAATCCTTAATAACTGATGACAGATCAAAGTCATCAGAACATGCAACTTTTCCATGAACACTTGAAACAATGCCACTGAATTCCACTTGATTGTCTGTTGCATCAAAATCAAAACTTGAGTTTCCAGAAGAAAGGATTTCCTTCTCAAACTGTCTCACAAGGCATTCTCTTGGCAAAACCAGACAGCTATCCGAACTCAAGTCAACTGAGGTCTGCTCAATGTTCAACATTTCCAGAAAATCATTTGCCACAGACTCTGTCACATCATCTAGGCTAAGTGATTTCACCCGCCTATTGGATTTATAGCTGGACTTCAGATTCATGTAGTTTTCTTGGTCAATGGAATCATACATTTCTACTGGTGAATCCAACTCTGCGGACTGAGCAGTCAACAGGTCAAGGAAAACCGACTCGAGCTCTTCAAACATTTCATCCTTGCATACATCACTCTCCTCATAATTGCTGCTTTTCATTGTATATTCTCCTTCGTAGACATCATTGCTTTCACACTTTTGCTTGTATTCACTTTTCTCATTACTTCTTTCCTCCAAAATGTATGCAACATCAGCAGTTTCTATTTGAGTATCATCACAATTTTCATAAGAACATACATCTGGTTTCACCTGCTCTTTCGTAGAAGATTCTATGCCCAGCTCAGTGACAGAAAACTCAATATGTTGATCATCTATGGTATTTTCAGCAGAAAACTGGGACAAAGCACCAGAGTTAGGTTTTAAGGGCGCTAAGTATTCAAAAAAGAAATCCATATCATCCAATTTACCCAATTTTCCGTCCTCAAGTTTTTTATACAGAAAGCTAATAGAGCGAGAAAGTTCTGATTTTTGGTCTGATAAAACTTCATCAAAACTTCTTGCATCTTGGGACCTAGATGAAGAATGAGCCATACCAGCAGGCTCGCGGGGGACGCTTCCAACCCGCCGAAGACTTCTATTAGCACTGGCCCCATCACGTTCTGACAAATGATCTATTGCAGCGGGTTTGATGCCTCGCACGAATGGGCTAGGTTCAATCGAGTTACTCCCTGATACAGTGAACCCGAAACTAACATTCAAAATTGCACCTTTAGCCTTTCCTGAAAGCTTGAAGCTCGTGGTCCATTTCCCTGAATTCCTTCTTCCCTCCTCTAACTCCTCCATGGTAATTGGAAGCAACCTCGTAAGATCAACACAATGTTTGCCAATATCAAGGGCTGGAGCCCCAATCACAGAAACATAAAGCAGGAAATATTTGGGCTCATACTTTGCTGAATGCTGGTGTCCGGTCCTACTTCCATATACAGAACTGGAATGCATCAAAGTCTCTTCAAACTCAGCTGTTCCCTGACAAATCTGAGCAGGGCGAGTACTCATCACTTCACCCTTACGTTTCCAATTTACACACAAAGAAAGGTCCTTGAAATTGACGGGCAATCCTTTTATGGAATGAACATGAAGAAAGAAACAACAACTGAACCGTCGATGGAGGATATGAGTTAGAACCTTTAATGGCTTCCAACTCCATATTGATGATTTCTTCTTATTATGCAGCATGTCATCAGCAATATTGGAACTGGATTTGGAGACATGGGTATCACCAACGGAATCATGCCCATTATCTGCTTGAAAAGTTAAAGCCTTCTGAGGGGTTTTATGTACATAAAGAGCTTTACTAATTTCTTCAATGTCACGCAACAATCGCCCACCATTCAGATCCCCACTATTGCTTTTCCAAGACATCTTCTTATTCACTGCCAGAACATAAATATCCAACCAAAAATCCAAATAAGCCAAAAAAAAAAAGAAGACTCTTATTGACCAGGAAAAAATATTACTTTATCTATTTTTATAATGGTGGTGTGAAATAATTTTTTTTTTTTATAGATCTAGATATCGATGGTGGTATTAACTCCACTTGGGGTCAACCCATAGAGATTTAAATCTAAAAAAAAAAAAAGAACGGATTAACTCTATAATGGTGACGATAGCAATTCCATGACACTAAAACAATACATAAGGAGACAGAGAAGTACATCGACTCACTTGTGCAGCTAATAAAAGTTTAGATGATTACCTGTGAATCGATCTATCACAGCCGAGTTGAGTTGATAAGCTTCATTAATGGTGGAGCAGCAAGCTGTTACATGAGGAAACGTAGTGCAACCATGAGAGCAAATTGACAAGCCACCAACAATGTTTGAGCAAAGCACCGAGGAAGATGACTTCCAGTCACTTTCCTAATTTGATGTTAATGTTTCAGTGCTGTATTGTTTTTTATATTTTAGGCCAGGCCACTTTTGGGCCTGGTCTTGTACATAACCCATTTTAATAAAGGGCTTAATGCCCAACTTTTATTTAAAAATTAAAAAAAAATAAAAATAATGGTGGTGTCTAGACCAGCATGCACCTTGACTATTCCACCTAGTATCTATTTCCTCCCAATAGCACAGGTACCAAGAAAGTTTATATTTTTATTTTTAAGGAAAACCAAAAACATAAAAATATACCAAAATATCAACTACGCCTCAGATGAACATAAGCAATTAGGCAAAATGAAGAACTAAAATTGTCTTTATACTTTTATCTTCATTTCTTCAATTTATGAATACAAGAGATCAATACTCTCAGTAATTTTCCACGTACTATCATGAAAAAAAAAAGTACTCAGTAGAGCACGGAAGTTTCAACAACAAATATTTATACTTCTATTCAGAATATGGAAGTTTAACATGAAAATTTATGGCCCACGTTTAATATTATTTTGGTTTAATAAATAATTGCTAAATCCTTAATTAAGGAAGTTATTTTGGATAACCCCATTTACCCACTTTGATGGAAAAAGGGAATTAACCGCTCAGTCCTATCTCTGCCAATCAAACGCACAAGGTAATGAGAGAGAAAAAAGACAACGGCTTTTGTCAAGAACAGAAGATCAAGTGCTTCCGCTCGAATCAAGTTTGAAACTTTTAGAGGTGGTAGACATTCAATGAACATGTTATTCTTTAATTAGAATTACACTTCTTTATTTTACACGTATGTACTGCATTCTTGAGATTGTTTTTGTGAATGCATTATGTGGGCTCAAAGTATATTTAAATTCATGAGAACATATGGTTATAGTTCAATGGTTTTGCTGGCAGTAAGCAATTTCCTTTGAACTATACGGCATGGATAAGTACGTATTATTTGTGCTTATGTGATTTACATGAAAAATATGTTGTAACTTCTTAAAAGAACAAAACTTCATTTGAAATTATATGGGAATCAATCATCTTTCTCATGTTGCTAAAGATTTCAAAAAGTTAAACTGGAATTGTTTCTATCAAGTTTGGAAACATTTCGTGATTGTGGTAGTTTAAGACAGTTTACAAATTCAAGTGTCATTAAGTGCGCAAACTGCCTGAATCCATAAGGTTGAAGTTTATGAAATCTGATAGTGTTCAATTATTTATTTGGAATTATATATGTGGGATTCGTTAATCACCGAAGTGATAAAATCTTTATGAATAATTAATTCTAAAAATAATGATTAAACTTAAATTCAATTACGCATTAGTTTAGATGCTTATAATAGATATAAAACTTATGGTTTGACATTTTTGGCTATATGGCATTTATGGATTACCGAAAGGTTGATTGTTTGTTTTATAACCATTAAACATTAATGAGATAATTTAGATGTTCGTTAGTTTTATTTATTTATCCAAAGATAATAAATATTATTAATTGATGACGATTTAAAGATCATCGAATAATGTTAGATTCACATTTAAGTATCATTATGCATAAAGTTGTATTTTAATGTTCCGCCCGAAGGAGGACATCAATATACATTTTAAGAGTACATATACCATTTTTGAATCTGATAGTATCTTTAAACTCATTACTCAAAGTATTAAGGCAAATGTTTTATTTGCAGCATTTGCGCTCTCCTTCCTCTTCTGTTACAACCTTTAATGGTCTTAACTTCTCAGATTGGTGCGAACATATCAAATTCCATCGGAGTTTTAGATTTTGATGTTACACTTTACATTGAGAAGACAGTTGCTATTACTGAAACTAGTAGTGTTGAAGAAAGGTCTTATACTCTTATTATAAGCATTGGAATTGGTCTACCTTATCAGATGTTATGCATGTGAGGAAGTCAATTAATTAAGCATTCGATTATATTTTTTAAGTAGATTTATGAATATTTAGGGAATGAGTATTGCGGGCAACATTAAGTCTACTCTTCCCAAAATTGGAAATGCAAAAGAACTTGTGAAAATTGTGGAAGAATGCTCCCAAAACTATTGAAAAGTCTCTTGCTGGGACACTAATGAGTACTTTGACTACCATGGAGTTTGATGGTTCACATACCATGCATGAGCATGTCAGTGAACTGACAAACATAGCAACAAAACTTGAGTCTTTAGGAATGGAAGTGGATGCAAACTTTCTTGCACAATTCATCAGCAACTAGTATGACCCTTTTCAAATGAACTACAACACCATGAAAGACAAATGAAATGTGCATGAAATGCACAGAATGTTGGTTCTGGAGGGAACAAGACTAAAGAATTAAGGAATCCACTCCATTAACCTTGTAAGCCATCAAGGAGTTGGAAGAAATGAAAGAAGCATGTTAAGGAAAAATGCAACATAATGTAAATAAGTCCTCCGCTCAAGTACATAAGAAGAAATACAAGAATGATAAGTGTCGTTTCTTTGGAAAACTTGAACACCTTTAGAAAGATTGCCTGAAACATAAGACAGAGGTCGAGAAGAAAGGTAAGCCTAGTGCTTTTACATGTCTCTAATCAAATTTAACTGAAATTCCTTATAATACTTGGTGGATTGACTTTGGTTGTATTGTTAATGTTTCTAAGACGATGCAGAGATTCCTTACAATGCAATCAGTAAACACGAATGAAAGATCTGTATACATGGGGAATAGATTGAAGGCTCTCGTCGAAGCTATCGGGGCTTACCGTTTGATCCTTGATACTAGGTGTCACTTAGATTTACTTGAAACTTGTTATGTACCTTCTCTTTTGAGAAATTTAGTTTCTTTGTCTAAGTTTTATAAGACTGGATACACTTTTAATTTCGATAATGGATGTTTTAGTTTGTTTAAGTATAACCATCTCATTGGTACTTGTATTCTTTGTGATAGCTTATACAAACTAAATTTTGATAGTCTATTTACTAAAACACTATTAAAACACTCTTAACTTTGCATCATAATGTTGGAAGTTGGAACCAAAGAAATTTAGTGAATGAACAATCTCCTTACTAGTGACATAAACGTGTAGGTCACATATCCAAAGAAAGACCGAAAAGATTGGTTAAAAATGAAATTCTTCCATATTTGGATTTTACAAACCTTAACATTTGTGTGGATTGTATTAAAGAAAAACAAATAAAACATAAAAAGAAAGGAGCCATAAGAAGCACACGTCTTCTTGAAAAAATTCTACACATTGATTTATGTGATCCTTTTGATGTCTCATCTTTCAGTAAGGAAATCTTTTTATCACTTTTATTGACAATTTTTCACGTTATGGATATGTATTTATTGCATGAAAAGTCTCAAGCAATAAATACCTTAGAGGCACTTATTAATGAGGTTAAAAGAAAACTAGGCAAAAAGTGAAAATATTCAAGTCAGATAGAGGTTGTGAGTATTATGGAAGATATGATGAAGCTGAACAACACCCTGATCCATTTGGAAAATTCCTCAAAAAGCATGACATATGTGCTCTATACACATGTATGGCACACCACAACAAAGTGGTGTAGCAAGAAGGCGTAATCAAACATTAACGGATATGGTTAGGAGTATGTTTCTGTAATTCTCTTTACATATTTCATTGTGTATGTAGACTTTAAGGACAATCGTTTACATGCTAAAAAGGGTTCCTTGTAAAGCAATTTCAAAAAACACCTTTTGAACTATGGATGGATAGGAAACCTAGTTTGAGGCACCTGCATGTTTGGGATTGACTGACAGAAGTTAGAGTTTATAATCCACAAGAAAAGAAATTGGATTAAAGAATAATAAGTGGTTTCTTCATTAGTTATCTAGAAAAAAAAGGTATAGCTTTAATTGTCCTAATTATAGTACGAGAATGGTTGAAACTGAAAATGTTAGGTTCATTGAGAATGGTGAAGTTAGTGGGAGTGGAGAACCACATAAAGTGGAAATTATAGAAGTTTGGGGGCAAATTCATCTACCTTGCCTTTCTTCTGAATTTGTTGCTCCTCAAGTTGTTTTACAACCTAACAATCAACCAGAACAACAAATTAATGCTCCTGCTAATCACAATGAAGTCATAATTGATGAACCTGTGGTAGATGTACCACAAAAAGTGGCATAAAGAAAATCTCAAAGACAAAGGAGAGCTGCTATTTCTGATGACTATTTGGTATATCTACACGAGTTAGAAATTGACTTTTCACAAGCCATTGAAATTAATAATTTTAATAAATGATAACTTCTTATGAAAGATGAGTTGAAATCTATGGAACAAAGTAAGTTTGAAACCTTGTTGAGTTACCATACGACTCCAAAAGAGTTGGATGTACATGGGTCTTTAAGACCAAACACGACTCAATTGGCAACATCAAACGTCACAAAGCCAAACTTGTTGCCAAAGGTTTAACTCAGAAATATGGCATTGACTATAAAGAGACATGTTCACCTGTCTTTAGAAAAGATCCACTCAAAATTATAATGGCTTTAGTAGCTCATTATGACTTAGAGCTACATCAAATGGATGCGAAAATCGTCTTTCTAAATAAGAATTTAGAGGATGGAGTTTATATGGACCAACCAGAAGGGTTTTCCATTAATGGTAAGAAACACATGTTATGTAAACTTCAGAAGTTAATATACAGACTTTTTTGAGAAAAGTAACAATTAGTCTATATTTATCCACAGGTATACAATCTACCTCAAAAGTGTAGTTCCCCTCCAAAAGTGTTGTAATTACATAGGATCCTATAACTACCAAGTTACAACCAGTCTATAGTTGTGATGATTACTTCTATAGTTGTGCTGATTACTTCTGAGCTATCTAAGACTACTTGTTTACACCAAAATAATACAGAGCTAAACAATTAAGATTAAATCTTTGTATGTTGCTCTGCTTTCCTTCAAAACATCTTTGGTTCCTCTCTAGCCATACTGTCCACCATATACATGATGGGACAATCGTCCATCTCTCCTCCTTTCTTCCTGCATTTCCATTCCTATTCCAGCACTTAAAAACCTCTTTGATCCTTCCTGGTTTCACCCATTTGATCTCTCTCATATTGGTGATCATCTACCACAGCTGGTTTGTCCATTTGCAGTGTAAAAAGAGATGGTTAACTGTCTCTCCTTGCTCTTCACACAAAAAACACCTGGAATACAGGTGAAAACCTCTTCTGTTCAAACTATTGTCATCTTTGGATTTAGGAAAACATTGTTGATTGGTGTATATATCTTAAGGTGAGTGGGAGTAAGTTTATGATGTTAGCCTTGTAAGTTGATGACATCTTGCTTGCTACTAATGCTCTTGGTTTATTGCATGATACCAAGAAATTTCTCTCAAACAACTTTGAGTCTAAAGATAGGGTAGAGACATCCTATGTAATTGGGATTAAAATATTTTATTTTGGATAGATCACAAGGATTGTTGGGGTTGTCTTAGTAAGCCTATATGAATGAACTGTTAGAGAGATTTAGAATGGAAAAATGTTAATCAAGTCCCATTTCAATTCAGAAAAGAGATAAATTTTATAGCTCATGTATGTTAGTTTTATGGCCCACGATTAATATTATTTTGGTTTAATAAATAATAGCTGAATTCTAATTTAATTAAGCAAGTTATTTTGGATAATCCCATTAACCCACTTCAATGGAAAGTGGGAATTAACCGCTCCATCTCTGCCATTCTGAAATAGTAGCAAAGAAAGAAAAAAAGAATACTGTTTCGATTCAAGTCAAGAACACTACGGCCGATTCTGGTATGTGTTTCTTGACTGAATTTCTTAAATGTACGATTGTGAAAATTATATAGTTCCACCCTCCTGAATAATTGATAGGATTTCATGATAGATTCCTTATATATACAATCTGTAATTGATACATAACATCATAATTATGTAAAAACAAGGAAGTAAATTTGTTCTAAGTTTAATTCTTATTTTCTACAATTTATTTCCACAACAAAATCAAATAGCTAATTCAACAACAAAGTTTCAATTTCAGTGACAGTAAATAAATCCAACTAATAACACAAATCAAAAAGGGTTGAATCTAAAGAGCGAGAAAAAAGACTTACAGTAGTGAGATCCAACATAGAAGAGCAAGAGAAGATAGTAGATGAGTTGACCGCTGATTTTAGCTAAAGCTTTCTGGGTTGCCCGATTGATGATGCTACCCTCTGCTACTTCTTTTTTTTTTTTATCTTCTTTGCTATTTTCTTCTTACTGGATATCGTGTTCCTTTGAGTTCGTCTGCAATTTCTCTGGCAGCGCCCTACTTTTCACGCGGCCAACAACGCCACCTCTGCCTACTCAATTTTGTTTTCCCTTCTCATTTGGAAGACCATAAGGAAATACTCAATGCCAAACGTGACGTAAAATAATTTTTTTGTTTTATTACAAGAATATATATATATATATATATATATATTGGTAAAACACTTTAATTATGCTTTAAATGCCCATTTTGACAATTTTCAAATAAGTTAAATACCATCTTAATGGATGATGTGGCACTTGGCTAGTGAGTGCATTCAATTCTTCTAAAAGTACGTGAAGAAATTAGAAAAAAGAATTATAAAATTATACATATAACATTTTTTTTATAGGCCATTATTTAAATATTATTTTTTTGGTATATTAACTTTGTGATTTCTCCTAATTAAATATGTTACACCACATAAAACAGATTAATATTGACATCAACCGGGAGAAATACTTTTCTAACATTTTATTTTAACTTAATAGATCTAAAAAAATATTTTATTTTATTCAATTTACTAGAGGACGATCTCTTTTCGTTAAAAAAAAGAAGAGAAAATACACCAAATTCCTTATGAACTTGGCAACAAAATCTATTTTAACACTTTAATTACATAAGCATTAATGTCTCCCTCAATAACTTTGAAATGTATTATGTACCACCAGATTATAATACCACTCTTACCTACCACATTATAGTCATGTAAGCACCACAACATATTTATGTCAGCACCATGTTATTAACTTTTTTTTAAAAAAAAATAATTAATTAAAAATACATTTTTAAAATCAAATTTGAAATGTGGACCCATTTTTATTCCCCTCCCTCCTCCTTCCTTCTTCTTCGCCATTTCTAGGTTCTAGCGCTTCATTGCTCTTTTTTTCCCTCTTCACCATTCAATTTAAATCCCCCCATTCCCCTCAAATCTGCCTTGTGGGAAAATGATTTTTTTAGAAATTATTTTTGTCTTGACAACTTAAATAAAAAATGAAGTTATTTAAGAATTAATTTGATTAAATTTCTTTTTATAAAATTAATTTGATTTAATTCTATTTGAAAATTTAATCATATGAAATTATGCATATCCTTAACATAAAAGATACAAAATACACATTAATAACTCGAGATAATCTCTAGAAATCTATATATTATAATAAAGTTGGATATGAAAATGGTGGCGTGACGCTCTCTAGGCTTGATTTTTATTTATCTTTTTTATGATTTTTTTGGCATTTTTCTCTTATTTCTTTTAATTATTTTACTTTCATACCTCTTCAATTATATAAATTTTACCCTTAATAAATATTACTTAATAATGTTCATAACTCCTAACCTTTCATATTCATAACCTTCAAATAATTTAATATACAAATTTATGTCATCTTAAAATCACACTTATAAAAACCTATTTTGAGACATATGTGATGATTATTTATTTATTTTCATTTTTCCTTATTTTTCATCTTTTATCTCTTTTGTTGGTTAATTTTTTGTCTTCTTTCATCTGATTTTGCAGGAGAAATATCTATAATGAAGATTGTTAGACATTTTTGTGTAGTTCGATTTACAAGGTAAAACTATGAGATATGCCTAATATAGTCATCACTTTTTCTCTTTTGCAATTATACATTCAATATTATTATTTTTGAATTCATGATAATATGTATCACCGAGTTTTTTTGGAAAAAACTGTTTGAGTTTTTCTTTTTTGCTTCTCTTTGTAGTTTATAGAGATCTTTTTTTCTTCTTTTTGTAGTTTTTGGAGCATTAGGTTATGTTATGTTGATAACAAGATCCTTCCTTTATCTTTAACTCATAATTAAATATTCTTTAAAGTTTTTATATGATTAGTTAACTTCATTTTTTTTTATATATATAGGCTGTGTTTGTAAATTATGTTGTAAAATCCTACTCAGTACTCCCTCTTCCTGCTCCGTTATCTAGTTTAGTAGTTTTTGTTACTAAATCTATGTAATTTCTCTCAAAATTACTTTTTTATTTTTTATTTTTTTATATAATGTTCATTTCTCTTTACCTTACTCTGTTCATCTCTTTTTCTTAACCCATGTTCTTAGCACCTGCTTCTTTAACCACACCCTGGGATACACAGTCCTTTCAATTCCCTGACCATGGCGGACTTTCAACTTCCCTAGGTATTTACAGGTTAATCCATCAGGGTTACTAAGAAGGTAAGAAACTAACTATTTACTAAGAGTAATTTAAAGAGTATATGAACATCATAGTAATATAAACATCATATTATACATTCATAATAACAGTACATAATAATACATACATAATATAGGGAGAAACCTACTAAGATCTAGAAAACAGATAACTACTTATATGATAATGGTCGGAATGAGGTTTACCTTTCGGGAGTCCCCGGGTGACCTTGCAGCTACTTGCAGAAAATTAAACACTCACACTCTTTGTACACAAACACTCACACTCTTTTTTTTTTTTTTTGAAACTTAAAACTTTAAAAACTTTAAAACTCTCACACACTACTCACACTAATCTCTCGGTATGCTTATGCTTCTGCTTGCTCTGTTCTTCGCTCTCTCTCTTCTTCTTGTAAATGGTCTTATTTATAGACAAAGATTCCGGATTTGAACTTCGAATTTCAAATATTGAAATAATCTTTCTTTCCTGCCAGGTGCTCTTTGGGCCCCATCGTCACATAGGTGAAAAGACTTTATCAAAATAATTGCCCTTTTCTTTGTCCGTTTCTGAGTAGTTGAGTCTTTAAAGTAGTGACTTATGACATTAGTGCTTACGTATCCTTATTTGTCTTCTTTTGTTGACATCATTGCTTACGTATCTGTATTTTATTAGCTATCCAGGTTGTGTAGTGCTTCGGAATTGAAGCTCATCCCTAAATCAACGTTTTCATTTGGGTCGTGGTGCTGAGTAAATTGGTCTATCGATGGATCGTACTCATCACTTCTACTCCCTGTGTCTTCAGGATCAGAATTTGCCGGTTCTGGCTTCGGTTTTGGGCTTTCTTGTATAATTTTTTCTTGTATAACTTCCTTAGTTTTTTCTTTAAGTAACTTACAAAGGGAACTTTGTTTTTTTTTTCTTTTTTGTAAGAATCTCTTAGTCTTTGTACTTGTCTCTGCTACATTAATGAAACTTGCTGGCAAAATCCTTACACTTTTGGGCAAAGTGTCAGCCATCAACGGATTTGATGAGTCTTTACCCGCTACCGTTTGAACGGGACTAGTTGAACCTTTAGCTGATACAATAGCTCTTTCTACATTCGTTGGGGAATGTACACCTGTCTTATCCATTTTATAATGAGATGGAGAACTCTTCGATCCTTCTGGATGGTCTTTTATTTGTAATGGTATAATTTGGTTGGTACTAAAATGTAAAGTCTTTACTTTTTCTTGTAAGAAATGATTATGCTGGGTCATTTTTTCTTTTTCTTTCTCTAGTTTCTCAATGTTTTGGTTTAGTCTTTTGAATCCTTCGGTCATTGAAGAGCAGTGGTCACAAAAAATTATTTTGTCTGTATCCTTTCGAATGTTGTATTGTAAGAAAGGAGTTGTAGTTTGTCTTAGGGCTGGGCTTATGAAATAGTTAGGCCCAAGAGTTCCTCTTGCATAGTCTAATGCCTCGTTTAACTCATTAAATCCTTTGAAGAGAGGGGCTAGAAAGTCTTTGATTGAGTTTATCACTTCTATCCATGTTTGAAAAACTCCTGGCAATCTTTCTTGAACCACTACGTAGAATCTGAATTTTTTTATAGTAGTGGCTTAACGAATTTACCACTGAAATGAAATAACTATTATCTCTTGGAATTTTGTTGTATGCTATCCATAGGTTGTCTATTAGGCATCTCTGAGGTTTATCTATCTTTGTTTCTGGTTTTACCCTGAAACTTAGATTAGATGGGGGATAGAAAATTAGATTTTGTTTTCCAAAGTGCAGTATTTCCATGCTTTTAGTATTTAGTCTTGCTTCCTCTAATCTTGTCTGTGATTGGAATAAAGTGTTTTTCAAAAGAGTCTGCAAGTATAAGTCTTTGTCTATCCGTCCACTGTTACTTGAACTTGAACTGGATGCTTTGTCTTTGTTCTTGCCTGTAGTCATTCTAAAAATCAATAATTAGTTTTCATAAGTCTGCTTAGTTGATCTGCTAAGGAATTATCTTTTCCCTTTATATGTTCTAATGATATATTGTATTTTGATGTACCGTCTAAAAAATTTAGCCATCTTCTTTTACTACTATTTTTTCCTTCTATTTTCTGGTGGGATTTTACAATAGCTTCGCAGTCGGTTCTTACCAAAATTTCTTTTTTATTAATAATATATAATTTAAAACTATTTAATCCATATATGACTGCTAGAATTTCTGCATCTATGCTACTCATGTTTCCTTTCTCCTTGTATTTTCCACTGTGTTAGGCGCAAATTTTTTCGTCTTTCTTGTCTCCGTATTTATTGTTCCTTGTTTTTAGTACAACTCCCCATCCTTCTAGACTTCAGTCTATTTCTACTATTGGATAGTCAGTTTCTAGTGGGAGAGCTAAATCTGGTATATTTTTAATCATCTGTTTAAGCTTTTGTACTAGTTTTATGTCTTCAATATTGAATGTCTTTTGTCCATGAACTCCTGTTTTAGAATATAAGGGTCCTGCTATTTTTCCTAGGTCTTTTATAAAATTTCTTTCATAATTTAATATTCCTAGAAATTTTTGTAAGTCTTTGGTTTTATCTAATTTATCAGGCATCTCTAGGACCTTTTTTGCTATATGGGGTTGTAATTTTATCCTTCCGTTTCCAATTTCTACCCCTAGGAATTTTATAAGATTTTTACATAATTCCATTTTCTTTTTACTAATTAAAATTCCATTATCTACGAATAACTTAAACACCGTTTGTAAATATCCTAGATGTTCGGTGGTATTATTACTAAATACTAAAATGTCATCTACATATACTAGAATAAAAATTTTATAATCTCTAAATATATTATCCATCTTTCTTTGAAAGATTGGAGGAGGTGTTTTTAATCCGAAAGGGCATTACTAACCATTCAAAATGTCCCTCTGGGCAAGTAAAAGTTGTCCATTCTATACTGTCTTCATGCATTTTGACTTGCCAGTATTCGGATTTACAATCAAACTTACTAAAAAAAATTCTTCCTTGTATCCTATTTATTAATTCTGATTTATTTGGCAATTTATATCCATCCATTCTAGTATTGTCATTAAGTCTTTTATAGTTTATTACCATTCTAGCTTTTCCTCTTATTATTTCATTATGATTTCTTACCATAAATGCAACTGACCTATGTCTTGAAGTCGATCTTCTTATACTCCCATTTTTAGTAATTCTTTTATCTGATCTTCAAATTCTTTTAGGTCTTCATTTGTGGATTCTATTGAAGCAGATTTAACAGTATATTCTGGGTTAATAATATCAAGTCTGCAAGTTATATGATTGGCTTCCCAGTGCTTTAGAGGTCTTTCTCCAATTATTTCTAATTTATCTAAGGTGAAAATTACCTCCTCTAGGTCTTTCTGATTTTTTATAACTCCTATATGTTGTAATCCTTTTTTGAAATTGTAAAGTTCTGTATTTATTTCTATTAAGTTATAACTTTTTTCTAGTTGCATATCAGATAAACTTAGCTTTAATAATTCAATTTCTTCAATAACATGTATCTTAGTACAATTACATTCTTCTCCTTTATTACATTTTGATGTATTTGTATTAAGTTTGTCGGCATTTTTAAGTTTCCCGGATCTTGTTGGAATTGATTCTGTTGTTATTGAGGTCTGAGTCATATTTTTAGAGAATATTACTCTGTCTCTAGTAAGGAGGCAACTTCCGTTGTTATATAGTAAGAAATCTAAACCTAAAACAAAGTCTACTCTAATATTTAAATCTCTAACCCATATTTTTTCTAATTTATACGTGGGTCTATAAAAGTCTGCACATGTATTTAAAAAACTTATTTGAGCATTACTAACATAATGTTTATATATATTTGAAGATCCATCCATTTACATAGCGCTTTGTGGCTATGCAAATTCTTTTATTATATCTAGGGGTAGGATACTTCTATTTATTATACTTTTTGTACATCCAGAGTCTACTAGAGCTAAAGTTTCTATTTCACAGTCTTGAATCCTTATTCTTGTTAATATTTTGATAGTATTAATTTTCTTGTCTTCATTACAAATTAATCCCTCAAATGATTTATAATCCTCCTTTTCATTTAAGAGCTCGATTTCTTCTTCTGTTGTATTTTGGTTGGTTTCTTCTTCTACTTTTTCTTTTCCTTTTTCTAATTTACTTATTCTATCCTCTAAACTATCAATCCTTTTTTCTAAGGATATTAATATTTTTTCTTTTGTACTTATTGTTTGGTCTAAAACTTTGATGTTAAATATCTTGTCAATGCACATAAGACATCCTTCTATATAGCAATTCATACATTTAGCTCTTCTGTCTTTATTGGGGTATTCTGTGCAATTAAAGCATTTTTGACTATCTAAACCTTTACCTTTAGAAAACTGGTGATCACACTGTATATTAACAAAAGTAAAATCTTTAATGTTTAAATATAATTTTTCTAATCCTATTTCGTTTATTAGAGTTTCTTCCTCTGAATCCGATGAATCTTGTCTTCCTTCTATGGCATCTATACTTATTACCGAATATATGCTTTCATTGTCTGACATGTATTCATCTACATTTATCAAGGTTTCTTGGAAGTCCTCTATAAGCTGGACATTTCTCGTTCTACTATTATTCCTACCTGGACAAGTAAGTATTAGCTAGATGTTCTTCAATTCCGCATGTAAAACAAGATAGTCTATTTTTGTAAATTCTGTTATTATTGTGTTTTCTTACGAGTCTATCCTTATTTAGGTAAGGATTTTTTACCGTAGATTTTCTTAGATAATACCTCTTCCTAGGTCTGTACTCTTGGTTATTTTGATATGTCTTTTTGTATTTTATTTTTGGTGTACTTTGATCATAGCTTTGTGTTGTATATATATTTTTGCAAAAATCTGTCTCATTTTGTTTAATTGTTTCTGTATTTGTATATTTATACATTTTTCTTGTAATATTTCCATAACATGTTGTATTTAATGTCCTATAGACCAATTAGCATTAGGATTCTGCATTACTCCTTCTCTCTTGTTCCATCTTTCTTCAATTTCTCTTCCTAAGGCTCAAGGGGGTTTGTTAAAAAGTTTTTTCCCCAAGCTTTGATCAAACGCATTTCCGCTTATAGCGCAATAGTAAAAATAGTCTTTTAAAAAGTTCTTTATATGGCTCCAATTTGTTATACTAAGTTGTTCTAATTTTATTAGTGCATTTTTTGTAACACTACTAATCTGATATTTGGGTCTTTTCCTGTTATCAGGCTGTGTATTTTATTAGTAAAATTATACGGGTTTGATCCCATATTTACTAGTTCTTGGAATTCCTGAGGGTAAGCTACTTTGTATGCTTCCCATACTCCTTTGATTGATTCTCCTAGGAAAGTCTCCATGTATCTATACATAGTTTCTGCATCTGTTTCACTATAATAGTGTATGTAATCTGCTACTACTATTTCTTTCCATACATCTATTACTGAGTTCCATAATTGAGGGTCATGAGCCGCTATATTAAAAAAATTTCCTCTATCTCCTCCGTCTTGAAGTTTGATAGGGGCTTCTATTGACATTCTTATTCCTATAGGTCTAACCATTTCTGGTTCTGTTGCCGGGTCTTGTCTAAATACCCTGTGTCGTGGTAAGTTACCTATAGTATATTCTACTGGGGTTATTGGGGTTGTCTTTTGGAAGGGACATGAACTCGAAGAAGCGATTTTCATGAATTCTTTTAAACTATGTGTTGTCTCGTCATCGCTTTCTTCTTGTGTATCTTTTTCTTGTTTATACCCATAATTGTCTGTTCTAAATTTGCATTCTTTAAAGTGTTGTTCTACTATAGAGAATTTAATTCTTCCTAGTTTACAACCTTTACATTTAAAGAATTGTATTTTATTTAATTGGTGTAATTCTTTTGCCCTTGCTATTGCTATGTCTATTTCATAGTCGTCTTCTTTCAGTATTTGAATATTCATTCCTTCCATATTTATGGTTGATTCATTATCTTCTAAATCTTCATCTATTTCCTTTTGATCATATATATATGTGTGTGTGTGTGTTGTTGTTGTTGTAAGGTTAACTTATTTTGTTTTCATGTCAAGATATTATTGAAAATAGAAGAGAAAACATATAAATAAAAAACTTGAACTTGGTCGGATAACTTACTTTAGCACTTAAACTAAACGGGCACTTAAATACCCCCTTAACATCTTTGAAGTGAATTAAAAACCACCCTGAGATTATTATACCACTCTCACTTGCCACATCATAGCCATGTAAGTGCCACAACATAGTCATGTCAGCATCACGTCATTAATTAATTTTTTTATTAATTATTTTCACAAATTTTTCTTTAACACTTCTTAAAATTAATTTACACTAAGTAATTAATTACAAATGCATTTTCTAAAATTAAAATTTTAAATGTGGATCTATTTTTATTTCTCCCCATACCCAGCCCCCACCCACCCCCTTTTTATTTCCCCCCATTCCCAACCCCCACCCACCCCCTTCACTTCTTTCGTCTTCCTTCTTCTTCACCATTTCTAGCTTTTAACTGTTCATTTTTTTCCTCTTCATATTTTCCAACGAGCTCCACCACACCTCCTATTTATCTTCCTTTCTTCGTCTTAATTGGTGAACCAACAAGTTTTTTTAGCTCCGATGAAAATCGATAAAATTTATATGTGTGAAATTGACGTCAATAATAAGATGTTGGTGTTGAGTTTTGTGGATTACTAAAGAGATGGTGAAATTGAAGTAGTTGATAGAGTTGAAGATGAAGATGGAGGAAAAAAGGATGCTTTAATGGAGAAGAATCTTATTGGGGAAGACAATAAAATAAAGAGAAAAAAATTTAAAAATTTTGTGGGCCAATAAGAAAATTCATATAAATTAATAAAAGTTAATATATTAAGAAAATAATATTTAAAATATTAATTATATATTGACCTATAAAAAAATGACATGTGTATGATTTTATAAAAAAAATTTCTTTTTTAATTCCTTCACACGCTATTAGGTGAGTGAACTCACTCTCTTTGTCACGTCATCCCTTAGGGGTGCATTTAATTCACTTCAAAGATGTTAAGGGGGGTATTTAAATGCCCGTGTAGTTTAAGTGCTAAAGTAAGTTATCCAACCAAGTTCAGATTTTTTTTATGTATTTTCTCAAAATAGAAGCTGAAAAGAAAGCCAACACATACATGTATGCTACTCAATAAAGCATGTGTATATAACTTTGTAGTCATGTAAATCAATTTTTAATAACTATTATGATAGAACATGAGAATGCAAAGTTAATTCATAATTTTTAAAATATTGTATAATTTATAAAAAGATGTTTATTGATATGGAAATTTATAGTCTTCATATTCTTAGTTTTTTTTTATTACTATTAATATTAGAAGTTCTCAAGTTTTTGAGATTTTCAAAGATCGCTATTACATTATGTTTGGTTAGAAATTGAAATACAAAAGTAATTGTTTAGGATAAAAATGATTTAGTAAAATTGTTCTCTCTCAACCTACTTTCTTTACCAACATAAAAATTATCTAGATATTAGAAAAGTGGTGTAACATATCTCTATGGCCTAGAATCTTATTTATCTTCTTTTTTTTGACAATTTTTCTATTTATTTATTTCTTACTATTGTACAAAAATGAATGTATCATTACTAGTACTCCTTCATTGATTCATATTTTTTTCTAATATAAAAATTTAAGTATCTTTATTTTCCGTACTTTAATGACTTTTGATGATCATAACTCCTAAATTATATTAATAATCATGTTCATGATATCATTTGATATTTCATATTGTTGTCCTACAAAAAAAGGCATTATAAAAAAAATTATAAAAAAATGATCAAAATTTATATGATATGACAGTAAAATTAGGAATTATGTACATATAAATAATAATAAAAACTAAAATAAAATAAAATTTCTTAACTCTATTTTTTTTTAAGAAAAACTTTAAATTCCATCATTTAATTTCCTCAATAAAAAATTTATGTTAAAAGTGTTTAAAAAACCATATATATAAATTAATTTTCTTCTTCACAACATAAATGGGGTGTAAATATTTTTTTTTCTTTTTACCATAATAAATGTGATGAATAGTTGATTAATGTGTATTAAATTTATTATTGAAAGCAAATAAAAGCTTCTTTTATTTTTTTCTACATCAAAGGAGTTATCCTTTGGAGAGTTGTTACTCCAATTTATTTATAATAATTACCATGATAATATTTCAATAATATAAATAATTGTATTTATGTTGACAAACTTTTTATTGACCTATCTTCAAAATTGCATACACGTATTATTTTAAAAAAATATTTTCTTTGTCGCTCTTTGATAATCTCTATATAATTGAATTAGGTAAGTATCACACCAAGTCACTAAATGATATCATGACTTATTTCTTATATCTCATTTTACGTTATGTGTTCAACTTCTTCTTTTTGTTTTTGTATAAATGTAACCTCAACCGTAATGTTGCACTATTGCAACTTAATTTTCTCTTCTCACAATGTCTCTACAAGAATGAGAGTTTAAATACACAAAATTTAATATCAATGGATTTTATGAGACACAAATTATATTAGATGAGTGTCGATACGAACATCGAATATTGAAAAAAAACATATCTCTAACTTTTGAATTTCGTGCATAACTATGTTAGAATATGATACAAGTATTTCTTTCGCACTGTGATTTACCACAAATGTATCTTTATTTATTTATTTTCATTATTGTGTCACTTAAACAAAAAGAAAGCCACGTAATTTATGATCGAGTAGATTTACTATTGCTGATTGAACCAATAAAAATCATTGAATTTAGTATGAAACTATGATAATTAGATTGTCAATTAACTGAAGCTTTTCATATCAATATTTATATTTTCAACTTTTTAATCAGTATGAAAATTTCTTTTTAGCAATTTTTCTGAATAAATAATATCAAAGTCGTATTTTAATTTGTGTTTCTCTCTTTTATTATATTATTTATTAAAACATTTATCAAATAGTGACATTAATTATTTAAAAATATATTTAAGTTTTTCTTATAACCGCGCAAAGCACGGACAAGTACACTAGTTTAGTATTAAAAAAAGACAAATTTCATATCATGCTTTCTAAATTATTTTAACATATAACGTTATATTTTTCATTTATTTTTTGTTAAAATCTTGCAAACTACTTTTGACAGGAAAAAAATGTAATAATTTTTTTGTTGAGTAAAAATATAAAGTATTTGACGAATAAATTTATGTCAGAAATGAAAAACAAATGGAGAGGAAAACATATATTGTATAATAGTATTTGTAAAATGTTTTAGCATAATTTATGTTTAAAAATAAAGTTGGTCTCTTTTTTTTTTTCTTAATTATTTTGCTGCTTTTTTACCCATGTTTGATCTCATTAGAGATTTTGGCTAAAATCATCCTTGAAGTATGACTTAAACTTAAAGTACATCCTTATATTATATAAATGAACAAAAAACATTCTTGTATTATCCAAAAAGTTGCAAGATTCATCCTTATGTCTATTTTTTTAAGAAACTCATGCCACCAACAAAAAAATATGTGTCAAGTCGAATGAATATATGTACACATGGTTAAGCTAGTCAAGTTGGGTGATTTTTCTAATTTTTAGAAATTGAGGATTTAAATCATATTCATACAAAATATATTCAAATTCTAAATATTCTTTTTTAAAAGTATGGACAAATACAATCCTAATTTCAAAAATTTCAAATAAAGTTATTATTTTTTTATTTTCATAACTAAACGCCTACGTAATTTTACTAAATTTTCAGCATTTATGTACATTGTATAAAATGTGAATTGCGTTGTATATAACGTACATATGTACTAAATATTTTATTAAAGAAAATCTTTAAATAGTTGGACGTAATATTTTTAAAATGATTTTTTTACATAATCTTTCTAGCCATCGGAACCTACTATATAAATATTTCAAAACTTACGTATTGTTGCAAGTCAATTTACTTGATGATGCAAAAAACATATAAACTAACAACACACAAAATTTAAATTCTGAGAATGAAAGATTCATTTCATATCCATATCCTTATTCTTTTTAGGTAGTTTGATCTTCTCGTATTGGCTAAGACATGACCAAATTTTTTTACAAAAATATTTTTTTATTGGTTCAGTCAGTTTCTTAACAAAAAATAGACTGAAGGATGATTCTTGTTATTTTTTGGATAGTATAAGGATGTTTTTTGCTCACTTAGATAATATAAGGATGTACATTAGATTTGAGTCATAGTTGAGGGATGATTTTAGCCAAAAACTTGATCTCATTACATCTTTATTTATGATTTTATTGTGTCGGTTATAAAAAAAAACAGAGAGAATTTTTAACTTTAGATTAGAAAAATGATATTAGTAGATATGTAAAACATATATCATGAAAATAATTATATTAATGAGGTGCCAAAATTAGTGAAAGATGAGATTTTCTTACAAAAATTAGTGAATTTTTTTCCTAATTTTTTTTTAACTATGTTTAAGAGGCTCGTTAAATAAAATTTAATCTAAACCTTTAGATTTTTAAATATGACAATTGTCACTCATTTAAATATGCGCTTGATGTAACAACATCCAAACACGGAAACTAAACGATTACAACCCTGATTCATGGTGGCGATGAAAGGCGGCCAACCCTCACCGGGGGTTGATTTTCTACTACCAAATTCTTAAATCCCTCTCCTACCATCAACCCTACCCTCAACATAAAATAATCAATTCAACTGTTAACTCTATTATGACTAAAGAGAAAACCAGATACTTTGAATGATAATGAGATCCTAGAGGATAGCTCGTTAAGAAAGGAAATAACTTATGTGGAAGGTATTCCACAAGTAAAATGGACAGAGCAGGAAGTGACTCATATTGAAAAACTCCAATTTGCAGTAATTGGGAAGTTCTCGTATGAATGAACGGATCTTGAAGAGTTGAGAAGGATAATTCCTCAACAATGTGATTTGAAAGGTGATTGTCAAATAGGATTGCTACGGAGTAAAGCATATTCTTATTAGGCTAACAAAACTAGAGGACTATGTTAACATGATCTCGAAAGAGGCTTTCTACATAAACTGTAAAGATGGGTACTCATACTTGATGTGTACCCTTATTTATGATTCGAGATTTAAGGTTTCTCAAGAGACAACTATGGCGATGGCATGGATTTCATTTCCTAACATATTGCCAACATTCTTTGTGAACGAATGTTTGTTTTCAATTGCTGCAACAGTTGGTAAACCAATCCAATTGGATCAAGCAACAATAAAAAGACGAGGCCTAGTTATGCACGTGTAAAAGTGTTGGTGGATCTCAAAGGAAATGTTCCTACTTCAGTGCAGATGAATATAGAAAATCTTAAAACAGAGGAAATGAGGTCAAGTTTGATAACCATCCAATACGCTTATGTCCCTAAATATTATTTGGAGTGCAAAATGCAAGGACATAACACAATTAACTGTAAAGCAGGGGTAAATGAAAGGAGAAAGGAAGAGCATGTAAAACACTTTCGAAATGATACCAATCTAGAGCAGCAACCATTCTTCAAAAAGGAAATGCCAAAATTCTTTCAAGTGGGAAGGTAGTAGGGGATCCGGGTATCTGGACTGTAGTTAAAGATAGAAGAGGTTGTCCCAGTAAATCAAACACATCCACCACTATGATGAGTAACAAATTTGGTGCTCTTGCACATGAAGAAGAATACATAGCTGATATCAGCAAGGGAAAAGATAAGTCACAACAAGATACTGCAGAATTACAAAAAGGATAATTAGCTAAAAAAATGGGTAACTAAGTCTTTTGAACCTGTGTTACATGGGGGAAATCACAAATGCAAAGAGCAAATAAGGGACAACATAATGGACAAGAACCTCAACCCAATTCAACATTGACATCTGCACATGTAGAAGATAGCAAAATGAATGTAGAACATAAGGGGGTGTACAACAATAAGGAAGAGATCAACATTCTGTCCAATCAAGAAGAGGAAATACTCGGACATGAGTCATTGAATGATGATTCCAACAGTCCTGCAACACAAACTAAAAATCAATTATGTCCATATGAGAGTGTAAAGATGACAGATAATGGGATTCACATTAATGATCATAAGTCAAATAATGATTTAGCTATTGTGCCTTTCCCTACTCCTATTTAGACAGAAGACATTACAATGGCAATACCTCAATCTCCTAATGAGGTTCTTCATAATATTCTCACCCACAAAGTATCAGAAATCGGACACCTCCAATTACGTGACACAAATGTTCAAGTAGAGGACCTTTCACCTAGAAGTATTAAATCAATAAAGTCTGTAAAGAAAAATAAAAAACAAGGTAATGGAGAATCTATTCAACCCATCAGATTTCAGCCGAAGAGGCAGGTGACACATAAAAAATAATGTTGTCAATGAAGGCCCTTATATGGAATATTAGGTAAAATGCATTCCAAAGAGTCTTGATGTTACATAATTTTCACAAGTTCAGTTTTGTTGCTCTGATGGAACCGTTTTAGCATGTGGGAGGCTTGAACAGATATAATAGAAGATTGAAAATGGCAAAGGGGTATGCCAATAGTAGTGGTAAAATTTGGTTATTTGTGAATCATGGATTTGATGTAACAGAAGTGAGAAATTTTGAGCAACAACTTTCTGTATTGCTTAGAAATCAGAATTCTAACTCAACAACATGTGTTACTATTATTTATGAAAAATGTGACCCTTATCAGAGAATGCAACTATGGGAAGATATTTCCCAAGTAGCTGACGGTCTGCAATATTCATGGATAATAGGAGGGGACTTCATTGTGTTTCTTAATGAGGAAGAAAAAATTGGTGGTCAACCAGTGACAGGAAATGAGGTTGAAGATTTTTAAAATTGTATTGAATCTAATGAGCTATATCTGGTTCAATTTAAAGGCACTCCATTTACTTGGTGGAATGGTAGGGCTGGATGTGATTGCATCTTTGAGAGATTAGATAGAATTTTTGTTAATAATATGTTGCAAGACCAATTCAATTTCTCAGAAGTGGAACATCCTTCTAGAACTAGATCAGATCATGCTCCTCTTTTATTCTCATGTGAAAATAGATATTCCAGATTCATCAAACCTTTTAGGTTCCTGAATTTTTGGACTGAGCATAGGGGTTTCAAGGATGTGATCAAACGGAATTGGGATGATGAGTATTCAACCAACTATTTTCTGAATTTCAAGAGGAAGATTAAGAAAGGAAAGGTTGCTCTTTCTTTATGGAGTAAGGAAACTTTTGGAGACATATTCAAACAACTCATCATCAAAGAGGAAATAGCAAGAATCCAGGAAAAGCACTTTGAGGAATTTCCCTCTACTGAAAATAGAGTTATTATGCAAAGGGCAAAGGCTGAATATACTAGATATTTTCATCTAGAGGAGAAATTTTGGCAACAAAAGGCAGGGTATGATTGGTTTGACAGGGGTGATAAAAACATAAGATTCTTTCATAGCTTGGTGAAAAGGAGAAGACAAAGAATGAATGTAACAAGAATTCAGAATGCACAAGGACAATGTTGGAAGATGAAGATGCAATGGATCAGGAGGCAATAGCACACTTTCAAAACCAATTTCATCAGGACAGAGATGCCACTAATATCACCTTGCTGGACCACATACCATAATTAATCTCTGAGGATGAAAACACTGAGTTGGGGATTGTTCCAGATGAAGAAGAAGTGAAGAATGTTGTTTTTAATCTTAATGAAGACAATTCTAGTGGTCCAGATGGACTTACATGTAGATTCTACCATGTTTGTTGGGACATTATAGGCAATGATATTTGTAGAATGGTGTGTGAGTTTTATGTGGGCAGCTCCTTACCTAGGTTCATTACTCATACTAATTTGATTCTCATTACCAAAAAAGGATATCATTCAGTCTTTTACAGATATGAGACCTATTAGTCTAAGTAATTTCATTAACAAGATCCTGTCCAGAATTACACATGATAGATTGGAAAAGATTCTCCCAAAACTAATTTTTGCTAACCAATCTGGATTTGTTAAGGGCAGAAGTATCATTGAGAATGTTCTATTGGCTCAGGATCTTGCCACAGATATTACTAAGAGGGGAAAACCTGAGAATGTGATTAGAAAGATGGCTAAGGCCTATGATAGGGTTTCTTGGTCCTTTCTTATGAAAGTACTAAGGAAAATGAGATTTTCTAATAGAGTGGTAGATTTGATTTGGAGATTACTATCAAATAATTACTACTTTGTGCTTCTTAATGGCCAATCATATGGGTTTTTTCATTCAACTAGAGGAGTTAAACAAGGGGATCCTTTATCTCCAACATTATTCATCATTTCAGGAGAGGTCCTACATTATTCATCATTTCAGGAGAGGTCCTACATTATTTATCATTTCAGAAGAGGTCCTTTCTAAAGCTCTCAATACTCTAGTTGAAGACCCCCATTTTGTTGGTTATGGGATGCCTAAATGGAGTGCTAATCTCAATCATCTAGCTTTTGCTGATGATACCATTACTTTTACCTCTTCAAACAGATATTCTATGGAAAAATTATGTCTATTTTGCAGGATTATGAGAAGCAATCAGGTCAAAAGATCAATAAGGAAAATATTTCTTATTATGTACACCAAAATATATCAGCAGCCTCTGCTAATCAAGTGGAACAGATTACAGGGATGGTAAGAGGACAATTCCCTATGATATATCTAGGATACCCTATTACATATTCTAGAAAAAGAAAGGAGCACTATGCAGAATTATTTAATAAGATTAAAGGTAGATTGCAAAGTTGGAAAGGGAGAATGCTGTCATATGGGGGTAAGGAAGTCCTTCTTACTAGCGTTCTTCAAGGCATCCCTATCTACGTTCTTTCTTCTATTACCCCCCCCCCCCAATGTGTTATTAATGAGATTCATAGAATTTTTGCTAAATTCTATTGGAGTAATAAGGAAGATAGCAGAAATAAACACTGGTCTAAATGGGTGAATATGTGTCTTTCTAAACATGAGGGGGGGTTTAGGATTTAGGTCCATGTTTGATGTATGAAAGGCTATGTATACAAAGTTGTGGTGGAATTTCAGAACTCAAGGTACTTTGTGGTTCGATTTTATGTGGACAAAGTATTGTAAGAAACAAATTTATACCCTTGTTCAATGGAAATAAGGTTCTCAAATATGGAAACATATACTTGAGAATAGGGAAATAATAGAGCAATATATGTGGTGGGAACCTAGAAGAGGTACTTCTACTATTTGGTATGATAATTGGTCTAACGTGGGACCCTTGTACCTACATGCAGTTGAGGAGCAAACTTGTCACCCCATGAAAAATGTTGATGAATTTCTAACTGAGGATGGGTGGGACTATACAACAACGACATATTTTGTCCCTGAGTATGTTGTAGAGCATGTCCAGTCTAATTTGCACCCATCATATCTCAGTAATCAAAGTGACAAAGCTTGGTGGACTAAAACAAATAATTGCAATAGTTCTCTGCTAAATTAGTTTGAGAACTGTTGAGAGACAAAAAAAACAAAGGATTGAAGACATGGTAAATTTGTGGATAAAAGGGTTGCCTTTCCAATTTTCATTTCTTGCTTGGAGAATTTGGTTTGAAAAGATCTGTGTGGCTAGCTTCTCTAATGCATGGATAGAACCCTGATTAATCTTGGGACTGTAGGTGTTGTATAAATCCATAAGAAGAGACTATTAATCACCTATTTGCTACCAGAATTTGGAACTATTTTAGCAGTGCTACTGGAATTGTGGACCCTATGCTAAATTTGAAGCAATTCATAAGGCTGTGGAATGTAGTAGAAGGAAACTATAGAGTGAAGGCGGTTTGCCAGGCTATTCCTATCATTATTCTTTGGTTCTTGTGGAAGAATACTATTATTCATGGAGGATCCTATTCAGAATTTAGAGTAATGCGGAATATTAATGATACAAGGGAAAAGGCATAAATACCCCCCAACCTATGCCCGAAATTTCAGAGACACACTTATACTATACTAAGATCCTATTATCCCCTCCCCCCCAAACTTATTTTATAAATAATTTTCTACCCCTTTTCTGCCTACGTGGCACTATCTTCTGAGCCCAGCGTGTGTTGACAATATTTTCAAGCTGTCTGATTGATAGTGCCACGTAGGCCGAAAATGGGTAGAAAATTATTTATAAAATAAGTTCTGGGGAGAGGTAATAGGACCTTAGTATAGTATAAATATGTCTATGGGATTTCGGACATAGATTGGGGGCTACTTATGCAAGTTCATTCAGGAAAGAAGATACTATGCAAGTTCACCTGATTTCTCTTTTGCAAGTGATTTTCAGATTATCAACTTTTAGAAAATTCCTAGTGCAGAAAAGAAGATACTCAATTTAGACAAATATGGTACATCATACATAAGAAGGCAACTATAAGATTAACAAATTTAAGAAAGTGCAGACTGAAAGATCATATATACAATAAGCATGGTAATCATTATTTTTCTGATATATCTAATGTAACCTATTACAGTGATATCATAAGTTTTAGATTAAACAAGATACTTTTATCTCACTTTTATCTGAGTTATATTCGATTGGTTAAATATCATGCACCTGGAGAGAGGCATATGCTATAAAACCAGGACAAATGAGGTACAAATAATCTTCAAAATCTATTATTACTTTGATGTTATTCACAAGGGTACATATGATATTAGACAAATGTTAAAGCTGAGATTTGTACATGTTGTGATTTATAAACATCTACAAGTACCTGTCAGAACAGTCATATTCATTGGCAACCTCGACAAAATAAAGTTAGTAATCCTTTTTATGGATCTAAACCTAGGTGGTGGTATCAATTTCATTTGTGGGATTCAACCCACCGAGATTAGATCTAAGAAGATGAGAAACTATGCTTACCTCAGGTTGAGTATTCAACAAACATTATTGTGGTGGTCAATTTGAGATCAGAGCAAATGTCATTAAGTGGGAATCGCCTGTGTGTGGTTGTGAGCAAGAGCTAATCGACTATGTGTGGATGTGAGCAAGAGTTAATCGTGATCGACTGGTTACTCCACGGATAGTCTTCTTCTAGTTACTAGAAAGAGCTTACGTGCTCTTCATTTTCCACGTTTCCTGTTCCCCTTTCCCTTTTCATTTTCTTTCTTATTTTGTTTGTTACCCTTTCTGCATTTTCTGAACAACTGTTGGGGTTTAGCACTTTTGGCTAAGCTCTCTTTTGTACTTAAAAGTCCTTTTAATTTAGGAAAAATTGTATATAATGATAAACTATTAATTCAAATTAAATGGTATAACTACACTTTGATTTAATTGTGCCCTATAGCAAACTATTTGTCAGTCGCCTCTCTCCCTCAAACTCTCGCTCGCCACTCTCCCTCTCTCGCTCGCTCTCTCTGTCGCTCGCCTCTCTCACTTTATATAAACAGAAATGTATAAATTGTGTTTCTGTTTGTATAAAGCGAGAGAAAATTGTATATACACATGCAAATACATATATCTTCGTCCTATACACTTATAATTATACAATACAAATATTCCCCTGTCCAGTTCTCTTTTGCCTTTCTGTCTTTCTCGCTTTATACAAACACAGATTATACAATGTATAATTTATGTTTGTATAAAGCGAGAGAGAGAACGATATTTGATATACAAACGTTTTATTTCGATTCAATTGTATACAAATTCAAATTTTATACATATATACAAACACATAAAATTAAATTGAGAGACTCTCAACGATTTATACAAACAAGAGGCTGACAACAATTTATACAAATTTCCTGCCAGCGAAATTATACAAATTTGAAGAGGAGCCATCGAATTATACAATTGTTTCTTTTGTATATATGTATAGCGAAATTGCCTAGTCATAGCATGTTTGCTATGGAGCGCAATTATGTAAACTTTGCTATAGCATACAAATATGAATTTTGTGTTTGCTATATGTGAAAGTTGCTCTTTAGTTTAATACATGTGGCCCCTTGTGTCTTGGTTTAAAAAAAATGCACTTGAAAAAATGGAGAGTAGGTATAGCGAAGATGAGCCAAGTGTCAAAACTTTTAAATAAAAAACATACAGTCACATTTGCTGCACCACATCCGTTTGATGGTCACCCCACACCATTGATCAGCTTCAAAAGTAACAAAAAATTGTGTTCAAAATATTTGATGTAAAGGCCATTTTCACAAGTATATCTACCTCTTTATTGCCTCTCTGAAAGTCATTTACCTTAACACCACTAAGGATCAGTTTGGCTCCAAATATATTTGAGAAAAATTTGGTAAAATGGTAGCTGGTCATATAATTTGTTACTATTTATAATAAATATATTTGTCAAATACTAGAAAAAATTAGTATGGACAAAGTTTTAATATTTAGAAATTTTAAAAAAATTAAAAAATTATCTCAAACTTTTATATTTTTTATAAAAAACACCCATGATTTATTTATTTCAACTAATATTTGTCTACCAAATTACTCCACTAATAACTAATAACTAATCCTTTCTGTTATCTATACATAACGTGGCCAAAAAGAACAATTTGTTTTTAATGAGTTATAATTCACCCTGAATCATTGAGAAGTTGAAGTATGCGATTAATGTATATTGTTCTTGTCCATATTGTTATTTTGTTATTGCTGATTGTTATCAATTATGTTATAGGATCATTTTTAACGAAACATGTTCATTATAAAATGACAATACAAACGTAAAGGTACTTTAATAATTTTTAGAACTCATGGATATAAATCATATTTTTTGAAATAGTCAAATATTTCTCCCAAAATTTATGACCAAACACATAGTGAAACTTCACCCAAAAATAATTTGCAAGAATATTTAGAAATTTGAGGTCAAACACATTTATTCCATTTTATTTAAGTTTTACATAAAATTATTGAACAATTCTTTCATAATGAAAAGTTCTTTCGATTTGCTCAAGTATAATAGAAAATAATTTTTTTTTAAAATTTAATATCATATAAAATATCTCCTTTTTTTTCTAAGAAGTTTTTGTATGTGCGGGCAAAAATGAATGACCTTTTTGCTTACAAACCCTTTTTTAGAGCTGTCAAAAAGGCCGGCCCAGCCCCATCGGGCCCAAGCCTCGCGGGTCAAGGAATTTGAAGGGCTAGGACGGGCCGGCCCTTCACTTGGTAGGGCCTGAAA
Source organism: Solanum raphanifolium (assembly GCA_036250405.1). Lineage (NCBI taxonomy): Eukaryota > Viridiplantae > Streptophyta > Magnoliopsida > Solanales > Solanaceae > Solanum > Solanum raphanifolium. The sequence goes on along the minus strand of JAJOOE010000411.1, from coordinate 16,839 downwards.
ATGCTCAACCCAACCAAATCCTAGAAGGGCCGAGGGCTGGGGCGGGCCAACACTCTTCTTCTTTTTTCAAACTTGTAATTCTATAACATCAAGAAAATGAGAAGATTTTCAAATCAAATATGGCAAACAATGGTGTTGTTTCAATAACACTAGCAAAAATTTAGTGTAATTAGCATGTATCTCGCATACCATATATGCGAGTGAGATAAGAGAGTGACAAGCAAGATGGGAGGGAGGCGAGGGCGTGAGATTTGTATATGTATCCTAGATACATGCGAATCTACTTTGATAGAGTGTATCTAGAACAAATTAACCTAATTTTGAGTCCATATATTCCGAGATATATGTATCTGGGTACGAAGATTCATAATATTACAACATAGCGTGTATTCAAATAATTAGATTATATACTAGTGAGATTATTGTAAATTACTCTTGAATAAAATTTTTTGGCTCATGGGCCGACCCCTGCCCAGCCCCGATCAAGCCTCAAGGGCCAAGGGCTTATATGGGCAGGGCTTATGAGCCCTAGTTTTAAATGGGCTTGAAAAATCATATCCCAACCCTGCCCCAATAACGGGTAGGGTTGGGTAGGCCCCATGGGCTAAGCCCATTTTGACGGCTCTACGACCTTTTTATGAATTTTATGACACTTCAATAAAATTGATTGATTTTTTCACTACAAAAATAATTTCAGTAAATTTAGTGCAATTAATAAAATCCAAGAACCAACTCCAGTGTTATATATGGAATTTTCACACAATAAGATGAATCTTAATTACTATTGCAATAAATATAAATCGACAATTTCAAGAAATTGTTATTTGCTAGTAATTATAATTTACTATAATTTGTTAAATTATAAAAAGTGTAATTTGTAAAGATTCTTTTGGACAATGTATATTTGGAAGAATATTCATGGAACTATTAACCAAAGAGAAAAAATCGACGAAGCATTCACCAACTCACGAAGTAAAAAAGGAAATAATTTATTATTTTTTCCGACTCTTTTTAATTATTGTTTTGGCTCCAAAAAATTGTACTAAAATAATTAACCCTTTAGGAATTAAAATTGATAATTATTTTTTAAATTATAACCTTCAAATTACAAAAGTATTTACCTTTTTTTAATAGAAGCAACTTTTAAAAAGAGGTTAAAATAAAACGAAAGGAGTAACACATACTAATGGTTAGTTTGTTACCTTTACAAAGTACTAAACTTCCTTATTTACACTAATTAATTTCCTTTTATGTTGTCTAATTATTTCCTTATTCACAGTTTCCTTCTTATTTATGTGTTTAATACATAAAAATTACTACATTTTATGCTCTATAAATACTCCTCAAAATCTCAGCTACAAAATAGTAAACATGGCAGACATAGAAGATGGATGTTGTGAAGCAGTTTGTATCAATTTTCCAGCATGTCTTTGCATCATCTTTTATGCGTTGATCGAAATATTTGTAATCAGTTTCATGTTTTACGTTGCATTCATCAAGCAACTACCTTGTTTACCGCATATGTTTGATGTATTCATCAAAATTTCTGCAGTTGCACTCTGTATCAGACTCATAGTCATTTTCGTTTATCGATTCTGCTACAGAGGAGGAGATTAATTTTGATGAGTATGAAAATCTAGAAGATTATTTAAGTTTACTTTACTTTTTTTTGTTTTTCAAGTTTTTGTAGATTTATAATTCGTTTATTGGTACTTTAAGATTCTATGTAGTTTGTTTTATTTTAGCATTCAAGTTATGGAAGAATTACAATTAGTTTGTTTTCTAGCAAGTTGAAGTTTAGAGAGTTACAATTATATGTAAACATGTTGAATATTTTTTTTTTCCTAATCAAGTCATATAATACGTAATTTTTATTTGTGAATTATTAAACGCATAATTAATGTTGGAAAAACAATAACAGTATCTCAAATATATTACTTATATCATCCTTTTATATTCTTGCATGTAATTACCCTTTATGGCGTTCTTTATAGTCCCCGTTTATTTTTATTTGTCATATTGTGTATTTCAAAAGTTAATTTAACTAATTTTCAAAGTAAATTTGATTATATCAATTCGATATCTTAAACAAAAAATTTAGATATTACTATAAATTGCAGTTTTTTGTATATCAATATGATGAAAAAATATCGTAAAATATTTGTCAAATTTTTATAATTTGACTTTAAAAAAAAACTATTACAGTTAAAAGGGGAGGTAGTAAGAACTTTTGGAATTTGGACGGTACTGTCCCATCCCTGAATAGTCTTTGTTTGACCATTTTTCTAACATAATATCTGAACGTTAATTTTTCAATTGTAACGATTCGTTACTTGGACATTATTCCTCTTAATTAGCCATTAATTTTAGGGAAAATCGTATGAAATAGTAAATTATTAATTCAAATTAAATGTTATAGATATAGTTTATTTTATTTGTAATTCGCAGCAAACATCTCATTTTTTTGACATCTCGTTCGGTATGTCCATTGTTCTTATTTTGATCGTTGGAGCTCTTTAACCATATTATGGTATATAATTCATCTATAAATACTCAAAGTCTTTCTTTTCGAGTAGAGAAGATATCAAGAATACATAAATTTATTCTCCTCTATTATATTAGTTTTCATTCTTATATAATCTTCGTCAGTTTTTGTATTCCTAATTTATATTTTTAACGAAAGTTTCCCTACAATTTTATAACTGGATATTTTTTCTAAGATTTCCAACAATTAAGGACCAAAAGTAGAGAACAACTATCTCCGCATTTCATCCTTGTTAACATGTTTAATAATTCACTAGTTTATAGTATGTGTTGTGTGTGTTTCACATCAATCAATAAAATTATATATATAGTAGGGGTTTTCATCGTTTGGTTTGGATCGGTTATTGGTTAAATCAAAACTAAATTAATTTAGTTGGTTTTTAAATTTCTAAAACCAAACGAAAAAAAAAACCTTCGGTTTGGTTTGATTTTTTGGGATTTTTCGGTTTGAAAGTAATAAATTTCTTGAGGACATATGTATCTCGATAGACACAAACACCTAGTAGATGAACAATCCACATGAAAGTTACCGTGGATTCAATCAAGCAATTAAGCAATATTAAAGTTATTATTACACGAACAAAGTGATTCAATTAGGAAAAAATGTATCTATCATATTTGAGGTAGGGTAGGTAAAGACTAAAATAATGGATTTTGATGAACTTGAACTTAAGGTTGTAATAGTTGGGCTAGAATTTAAGTGTTGAGCTTGAAAAAATGGTAAAGTTAAAGATTTGAGTTAATTAAAATTTAACCAAATATTTATATTTTATTTATGAATGATATATAAATAATTATAAAATTATATATATAATTTCTCGGTTCGGTTTGGTTATTTTTGCGGTTATTTTTAGTAAAACCAAAACCAAACCAAATAATATCGATTTTCAAAATTTAAAACCAAACCTAACTAAATCAAATCAAATATCAATTTTTTTAAATCGGATTACAATTTAATTTGATTTTTAATCATAACCATAAACAACACTAGTACAAGAAAAATAACATTACTGAAAAATGCTAATGACGTTAAAATGTACAAAGCCAAATATCAGCTACTACAATAGAATCATTTCAAAATCTACATATAACTTAATTTATAGAAAAGAGTAAAACAAAGACTACATATCTGATTACATTGTCATGTATGTTTGAAAGAGATTGACCTCTTACTTTACTTCTCCTTCCCACTGAGCCCCTTTTCTCCTCCCAACAATATTAATTAAAGCTTCAGGTATTATATCAAGATAAGAATCAAATCAAATATTGATTTGTTATAAAAATCAAGTTCAGAATAATATAAATATAAAGATAAGAAGACGAGAAATGTAGGTGAAGAAAGGAACTTTTTTTCTATTCAAGTGTATCTTACAATGGTGAATGATATATCTATTTATAGGTTGAGAAATCAATCTAAAGTCACCATGTTTAATGTCAAATTAGTAGATACATTGTTATCCCAAAACGGTTCGTATCACCTTGGGAATACACATCCATGATAAGGATAAGTTCATGAATAAACTTAATGGACAATCCAGTTAGTTCAATGGATTTATAACATGATTAATTTTTTTGCTCTTCATTATAAGATCCTATAATAAACAAAATTATTCTTTACTATTATTCTCAAATTTATTTTTTATAACCGTGCCAATTATTGAAAAATTCAAATGTATAAATAATTGTAACGACCCTATCCGTCGTTACTAAAGGGCACTTCGTGTGGAGTCCCAAAAGTTTGGTAGTGTAGAGCAATTTTTAAAAAAATTTGAGCACACGACGATATTTGGCTTAAAATTTATTTTCTAGGTTGGGCTAACGTCAGCCCACCATAGCGGAAGGCTTCCCGCTATAGCGGTCTAAGTCCCGCTATAACAAGACGTCGAAAAATTTGCTACCTAATTATAAGTCGTCTTTTATTTTTCTCTCACTTGTGAAAGGGGAAAATAAACAAGGGCTGCTCCAAAAACCTCTCAAAAGCACATGAGGCAAGGGAGCAATAGAGGAGTGTAATGCCCCGGGCAGTCATTTTCAGAAAGTTCGTAAATTAACCGTTTTCCCCTCTCGATATCGATCCCCGAGTCTTTTATGTTGAGTTTTGAAAATTCATTTTGAACTTTGAGTCAAAAGTTGAGAATTTGGTAAGTTAGTGATCATGAAAGGCTAAGTAGCTTAAAAGTGGTTTTGGAGTCTTTTGGAGTTTTGAGTGTCAGAATGGAATTCCAACGATTTCATCAGTCCTTCAATGTGGAATCTAAGTTGTGAAAGTTGTCGATTTTAGTTTTGAAGTCTTTTTGGGTATTTGAGGTCCTAAGTTCTGAAATTGTGGAAATTTAGCATTTGGGTTGACTTTGGTCAACATTTGGGGTTTAGATGCTCGGATAGGAATTTCGAGAGTTCCGTTGGATTTGGGGGATGATTTTAGGCCTATATTGGTTGATTTTTTGGAGGTCCCGAGCTTGTTTTTGCCTTTTTAGGCGTTGAAGTTAGTTTCTTGTGGTTTTCATGAATGTCGGGTAAAAGAGACCTCTGATTTATGTTTTGATGATTCTATTGAGTCTGAAACATCGAGTATAACTAATTTGCATATGTGGTTTGTGTGTACAGGATTTCGAATGAATCTCGAGGGTCCTTTCGATGATTTAAGAGTTGACTGTATTTTGTTGGTGTCTGTAGGCCTCGCTTTTGCGAAGGCTAGTCGCTTAACCGACCTTCGCAGTAGCAGGGGCCTTTTCGCTTAAGCGAGCTTGCAAAACTGAAGGGGACATCTCTTTTACGAGGGGCGCCCTTTTCACGGGCTTTGCTTTTGCGAACCCCAAGTCACTTTTGCAACATCAAGGAGGGTTTTGGCTTGCAAATTTTGGGGGTTTAAGCCCCAATTTTCATTTTTGAGCTTGGGGAGCCCTTGGTGGAGATTTTGGAAAGGTTTTCTTGTGATAAATCATTTTGGTAAGCTTTCATGACCCTAACCTTCATTTTCTTTTGGTTCTTTATGAATTCTAACATCAAAATTTGGGATTTTAATCGATAAATGATAAGGTTTTTCAAGAAGTCAAGTTCTTAACTAAAATGGAGATTATGAACTGATTTTGAGTTCTTTTTTGAAATAATTTTTCCCAATGAGTTCCTAAAGCCTTGAGTAATTAATGTTTTCAAATATTAAATTTTGGATTCAAATCTTATTTTCGGAATTAGGTTTTGAGTTTATTGACCCATTTTTCAAAGTAATTGATGTGAGAATTGTTGTTTCTGGAGATTTATTGTGAATACTTGATTATTATCGATTGTGTGGCTTCAGAAGTGATTCAGAAGGGGAAGACTCAACTCTTGGAGTGATTAATTGTGTGATTTAAGGCAAGTGATCTCCTAAACATTGTATTCCAGTAGAATTCGTGTATTCTCTTCGTTGTTTGTGTGTTGGGAGTAATGATGATGAGGTGAATGGTTAATTGTCTACTTGATAAATCTAAATGAATAGAAAGAGGTTGAAATGAAAATGGCTATGTAGTGACCATGATGATGTGAATTGCCTTGTTGTGACCCGTATTAATTGATTGATGCAATGCTTGATAGCACGAGTGTAGACTTGAATTGCATGAATTTTTGTCTCTCTTATGTGGTGTGATATTGCTTGTGTACACTGATTATTTGACATCGTGATGAGATATGTAATATTTATGATGTTGTGGTCATTGTTGGTGAGTGATTTGATATAAAGCTGATGGTAAATGGTTTCGTCTAGTGATATTTTGTCAATGGAAAATGGTTTCGGTGAGTGATTTGATATAAAGCTGATGGAAAATGGTTTCGGCGAGAGATTGATTATTGTGATTTGATGCATTTGATGCTTATGTGTGACATACTCGTTAGTTGTAATTGATACACTTGTTACGTGTGATTGATCTACTTGACATTGAAATTGATTGATTGACTTGATTTGTTTTGTTGTTGAATTGTGACTATTAAACTGTGATTTTCGACCCTTGTGGGTTGTGTGTTGTAGAATTATTAGGTTGGGCTGATTTCTGTGCAGATTGTAGTTTGGGGAGGTTTGGTTAAAGTGTAAGGGGTATTCGGTTTCTAGCTAGATGCCTTATGTATTAGATTACTTGCTTGGTACCGTGTTGTTGATATTCACCCATTGCTTACACTTGTGTAGGTTCCGAGCCCGAACTTGTGTGATCTCTTCATTCTTCTTCTGACTTTGAGGCTCGTCAAGGATTTGGAGAGGTAGTTTCTCGTCACTTCGGCAGGCCCTTTTTTCTCTTTCTTTATACTTTGTTCTATTTGAGAAACAAAGGCTGAGACTTGTAATTATTTCAATTTCACACTTTATGTATTTAGTGACTTGTACACGTGACAATTAAATTTTGAGGTTTTTAATATAAATAATATTTTTTTTCGCTTTATCTTGTTCTTGCTTTATATTTCCACATTTATTTCATTTTCGGTGGGGTGAAGCTAACTTGTCTCGGTGGAAATATATAAGTGTCATAGCGTCCATTTTTGGGTCATGACAAATGATATCAGAGCCTAGGTTTATAGGTCTCTTGTGTATACAAACCAAGTCTAATTAGAGTCTTGAGGATTGGTCCATAAACGTCTATACTTATCTTTAAGAAGCTATGACGATTGTTAGGAAACGTCCTTTTATTCATCCTCTCTTATCGTACGTGATTACCTTTGCTAGTGCTAAGTTACCGCGTGTTATTTTTCAGATGCCGAGGACCAGAGCTTCTATTTCCAGTGATATAGGGGAGATAGTCACCGAGGCTGTTATTGAGACCCCAGCTAGGGGTAGATGCAGGGCTCGAGATAGAGGTTGTGCTCGTGGAGTAGCATCGACTAGAGGTCATGCTTGTGGAGTAGCACCGACTAGAAGTCGTACCCGTGGAGCGGCACTAGCAAGAGGCAGAGCTAGAGAGGTTTCTCATGAGTCACACGTTGAGGTTCCTAAGGACCAGGTTCCTCCCGAGTTTGGAGCTCATTTGTTTCATGAGACTTTGTTGATGATGCTATGTGTGCTGGAGAACTTTTCTCAGAGTGGTGCGATAGGTACGCCACAGGGTTCTCAGACGAGGGTATGGGTGCATACCCTAAATCAGTAGCAGATTTTGGGTATTCAGGGACAGGTGGGTCAACCACCAGTGGTTTCGGCACCGGTTGTGGGTGTTCATATTTGCTCCTGAGGTTATTCTGACAATAATTGAGCAGCAATGTTATGAGAGGTTTCAACCACCATAGTTCATAGTGGCAAGAGTGAGGATGTCCATGAGTTCTTGACTTTATGCCATGAGAGACTTGAGGTAGTGTGTATGGTGGATGCTCGTGGTATCCAGTTTGTTGCACTTTAACTTTGTCGATGCACCAGAGAGTGGTGGAAGACTTTTGTGAGGTCTAGACCAGTTGGATCTCCCCCAATAGAGTGGGATGTGTTCTCTAGTGTTTTCCAGGATCGCTTCATTCCTTGGAGCGTGAGGGAGGAGAGTCGATTGAGGCTAGAGAGCTTGACTCAGGGAAGTTTGTTTGTGACTGAGTATGAGGCCCGTTTCTCTGTGCTTTCTAGACATGCTATGACTATTATTCCAGATGAGGCAGAGAGAGTTCGTAGGTTTGTGAGAGGGTTGACCTTCTCCGTCATGTCTTATATATTTAGAGCAGCTAGAGAGAATCTAGAAGATAAGGCTTCTTTCCGGTCTATTGTGAGCACCGCCAATGAGGCAAAGTTAATGGTTTTAGAAGAGTTTGGGGAGCCAAAGATGGCCCGGTCGTCTGGATAGTTTTTTGGTGTCTCATCTAGAGGTAGAGGTTCATAGAGAGGTAATAACTCATTTCAAGGCTATGGTCCGGTTCATACTTTTATGTAAGCAGCTGAGAGTCGGTAATCTGCCCGATGATCTTATGGTTCTGGCCGAGGTGGCCATGATAGTTTGTCTCATTCGCAACAACATTTATCTGTGCTGAGGTCTTGCTATACTTCTGGGGATCCATGTCATTTGATGCAACATTGTCCATTTCATACTCATTCAAGACTCCAACATTCTTACTCAGCTACTCCATCTAGGGATTCAGCGCCTTCGGCCATGGGTCGAGGCAAAGTTCAGTCTAGTAGAAGTGACATGACTACTAGTAAGGTGCTCCAGCTCATGAGGGTAGAGGTAGATGTTCTACTCAGACTGTAGTTGGTCGTGAGGGCCAGTGTTATACTTTTTCAGAGAGGCCCGAGGCCGAGACTTCTGATGCTTTGATCACATGTATCGTCCTAATTTTCTATCGACTTGAGACTGTATTGTTTGATCCAGGGTCTACTTTCTCGTATTTGTCTACCTATTTTACTGTTGGGTTTGATTTGATGTCTAATTGCATGCCTGTGACTATTAATGTTTCTATACTAGTGGGTGAATCCTTAGTGGTGGATCGAGTGTATCGATCTCGTCTAATTTCTTTGGCCGGGTATGATACTTGGGTAGACTTGACCATTTTGGGGATGGTGACTTTGATATTATCTTGGGTATGGATTGTCTTTCTCCTCATCATGTTATTCTTGATTTCTATGCGAAGAATGTGTCCTTAGCGATGCCGGGTGTCCCGAGAGTTGAGTGGACGGGTGCTAGTGGTTCTTACCCTAGCAAAGTTATCTTCTTCATCCGAGATCAGAGATTGGTTGATATAAGGTGTTTGTCCTATTTGACCTTCATTCGGGATAGTAGTGTTGAACCATCTCCCATGGTTTGAAAGTTTTCAGATATTTTTCCTACTAATCTTTCAAGCGTTCCTCCGGATAGGGATATTGATTTTGCTATTGACTTGGAGCTGGGCACCAAGCCCATCTCTATTCCTCCTTATTCTATGACTCTAACTGAGTTGAAGGAATTGAAGGACCAGTTACAAGATTTGTTGAGTAAGGGGTTTATTCACCCTAGTGTTTCTCCATGGGGTGCTCTTGTGTTGTTTGTGAGGAAAAAGGATGAATCCATGAGGATGTGTATTGATTATCGACAATTGAACAAAGTGATAATGAAGAACAATTATCCTCTTCCTCGTATTGATGACTTGTTTGATTAGCTTTATGGTGTATCTCTGTTTTCTAAGATTGATTTGAGGTCTGGTTATCACTAGCTGAAGATTAGGGCATCTGATACCCCTAAGACAACTTTTAGGACTCGTTAGGTGCACTATCAATTTCTTGTGTTGTCCTTCAGTTTGACTAACACCCTTGCAGTGTTCATGGATTTGATGAACGGGGTGTTCCGGTCGTATTTGGATTCCTTTCTGATAGTATTCATTGAAGACATCTTGGTGTACTCCAAGACCAAGGAGGATCACGATCAACACTTGAGGATGGTATCCCAGAGTGAAGAGAAGCTTGATACCAAGTTCTTAAAGTGAGTTTTGGCTTGATTATGTGGCATTTTTAGGACACGTTGTGTCTAAGGAAGGTATTCGAGTAGATCCATCCAAAATTGAGGGGGTTAAGGGTTAAACCAGACCTACTTCAGTTACTGAGATCCAAAGTTTTATGGGACTTGTGGTCTATTACCGGTGATTTGTTCCGAGCTTCTCCACCATTGCATTTCTTTTGGCTAGATTAACCCGACATAGTCTGAGTTTCTAGTGGTCTGATGAGTGTAAGGAGAGCTTTCAAAAATTCAAGACCTTGTTGACATCGACTCTTGTATTGACTTTACCCGATGAGGGTGTAGACTTCACTGTTTATTGTGATGTTTCTGGAGTCGGGTTAGGTGGTGTTCTGATGCAAAAGGATAATGTGATTGCCTATGCCTCTAGGCAGTTGAAGACTCATGAGAGGAACTATCCTACCCATGATCTATAGTTGGCAGCCGTAGTGATGGTGCTTAAGCTATGGTGACATTATCTATATAGATTTCATTGCGAGGTCTTCAGAGATCATCAGAGTATTCAATATATATTTAGTTTAAGAGATCTGAACTTGAGGCAGCATAGATGACTTGAGCTACTGAAGGACTATGACATCACCATCTTGTATCACCCATGGAAGGCCATTGTGGTGGCTGATGCTTTGAGTAAGAAGACTTCTAGCATGGAAATTGATGCCGTTATTAGTGTGGAGGAGAGACCATTAGCGGGAGAATTTCAGAGGTTAGCCAACAGTCTAGTCCATTTTTAGATTTTTGAGGAGACACATGAATTGATTGCTTTTATTAAGGTTCATTCTTCCTTATTTGAGAAGATTCTTGAGCGCCAGTTTGATGACGAGAAGTTATGTCTCATTCAAGACAAGGTGATGAGAGGGGAAGCTCCGATTATGATGGTGTCTTGAGGATTGAGGGCAGGATTTGTGATGCTTTATTTTTATCCTTAATAATGTCTCAAAGACCTATTACATCTAATATTTCAGTATTCAACACCCATGAGAGATAGTTCTTGCCTAAAATATCAAAATTAACGAATTCAAATTTCGTAAGATTATCCTTAAAAAAGAAAATAAAATAGTACCTTAGTCTATAAAGTTATTTATTGAGACGGTTGTGCTAATAATGTGTTACAAAATTATATAATTGCAAAGAAAATAGAAAAACAATTAGGGCAAAAAGGGAAAGATTTTATATTTCACTTGTTGTTATACAAGAACTTGGGCTCCAAGTTGCAAAATAGAATTTTTTTTTATCATAATTCTTCTACCACAAATGTTGTCTTTATCTCTAAAGCTCTATGCAAGATGGTATTGCATAGACAAATAGGCTCAAGCCTATTGACAACTAATGAACATACATAATATTTGTAACAACTACAGAAAATTAATGAGTAGATGCAAGCTAAATATCTTTGAGAAGATAGTAATTTTAAAAATTATGCCTTCTACTAGTTATTCTTCTTAGTCTAATTCCAACAACCAAAGGTATATTGTCATGAAGATAAAAGAAATCAAAAGCTTTTTCATTAATCAGAATTGAATAACAATTGTTGAAAATTAATCTTAAAATCATATCAATAATGACTTCTGAAAAATCAAACCTCCTTAGGACTTTAATCAGAAAAAAAAAATCATGAAACCTTGTTATCAGTTTTGGCCATGTCCAACTTTCTTACTACATTGTGAAACTTTTTCTTCATATTGATATCCCTTATAATCTCTTGGGCTAATAACACATGATTTTCAACCTATTAACAACTAATAAACATACATAGTTTATCTACCATAACTATTGTGTTTGTCCCTAAAGCTCTTCCATAATAGGTAAATAGACTCAAGCATATTGACAATTAATGAACATATGTAATATTTACAACAACTACATATAATTAATTTAGTAGATGCAAGGTAAACATCTTTGGGAAGATAGTGATTTAAAAAATCAATATGCAAAATACTTTTATCAATATTTATTAAGAAGAGAAAATACATCAAATCACTCTTAAATTTAGCAGTAAAATTTACTTTATCACTTTTATTACATTGGCATTTAAATACCCCTTAACAACTTTGAAGTGAATTAAATATCATCCTGAGATTATAATATACTCTCATCCGCCACATCATAGTAGTGTTAGCACTATGTCATTATTATTTTTTATTTCTTTTTGCTTATTCACTATTTTTTCTTAAATACTTTCTAAAATTAATTTCACTAATTAAGAAATGCGTTTTCTAAAATCAAAATTTCAAACGCGGACCCATTTTCATTCCCCCCCTTCCCCCCTCCCCTCCCTTTCCGTTCTTTCTCTTCCTTGCTCTTCACCATTTTCAGCCCTTCGTTACTCTTTTCTTTCTTCACCATTTAATAATTCTCTTAAAAAATAACTATAGAGAAGAAAATCCACTAACAATACCACATTATTTTCTTAAAATCTACTAACAATACCATGTTATCTTCTTCATATCCCCTCCCCTCACCCACCCACGAATCTTCTCCTTGGGAGAATGAACTTTTCTAGAAGTCATTTGTTTTTTGACATCTCGAATGAAAATGAATATTGTATTAGAAAGTTGATAGACTCACATATTTTGCATCACAAGTAATAAAAAATCAAGATGGATCATCCAAAATTCAAGAAAATTTATATTAGTGAAATCGACATCAATAATATGATGGTAGTGCTGAATTTTGTGAATTACTAAAGGGCTGGTGAAATGAAAATAGTGGCAGAGTTGCAGATGAAGATAGAGGAAGAGGTGATGCTTCAATGAAGAAGAAGCTATACTGGGGAAGACAACAAAGTAAAGATAGAAAAAAAAGATTAAAAGGTTTTGTAGGCCAATAAGAAAATTCAAATATTTTTTAATTTAATATATCAAGAAAATAATATTTAAATATTAATTATATATTGGTGTTACGATCCAATCTATCGGCCTGCGCATGTACCTACTCTAACACCTAGATAGGAGAATCAAATTAAATTAGGCCATGCAGAAAATAAATAAATTACTACAAAAATCTCTTTAATACCTTAAAAGTTCATGAAACCATCAAATTTAATAAAAATCTTTTACAAATGACCAGAAATCTTCCCAAGGAACTAGTCTAAACAGGTACAAAAGCTACTCAAAGGGTACAATTTATACATGAAAATACAACACAACTTTCACCATTAGGAAAGGAAAATGAAAGTTATTGGAGACCATCATCGTTTCCACCTATAAAATATCACTGACCAAGGAACTAGACTATGCCAAGTGCCAAAGCAAGGGTAATGTTTGTACAAATAGATATACTCATAGGTATCATCGATCAACCCGAACCTAACACAAAATAATATATTATAGACATTCAGATTAGACATGCAATATGAAGGTTACACCACCCAAGTTTCTAATCACATGCTTTTACCCTCTCATGTATAATGCCCATAACTAATACACTTTAATCTCAGCCTCCTATCTAATTCCACTACAAATTCTACCATTAGACACTCGATAATTTACCCTCTAAGGCTTCCCAAGCTTATATGTTATGCCATCCTCTTATCAAATCATCATTGTAACACTTCAGAATTTGGAAAAAGAGAAAGAAAATAAGTTTTTGGGTTGCAGACTGTTTACGGGTCCCATCTACGGATCATAAGCTTCTACGGGCTGTAGATGAAAACGATAAAAAAAGAGAAATAATTTTCTAAAAAACAAGTCCCAGTATCCTTTTTATGATTCACCAGGACGGTCCGTAATTCTGTACGAGTCGTAGATAGGTCTCATAGGTGAGTCCGGGACTTAGTGCAATTTTGAGGGTCAAAGTTTGTCTCTACGGTTGATGATTACGGACCGTAGGAAGATCTATGAACCATAGAAGTGTTTTGTCAAAAGATAGGTGATTTCATGGTCCCAGTACTTGGTCTACGGTTGACCAGTACAAACCATAGAAAGTCTTACGGTCCTACGGTCAAAACCGTAGGGCGAGTCCGACTATTATTTTAAAGAGGCTTTTGGGTCTTTTCCTAATTATTTTAATTCAATACTATGTCATTTTGCCTTCTACCCTAAGCCCTATATAAAGCTTTTAAGCCCCCCAATTACCAATTTTCAATTCATTCTACTAATTTCCCAAAACTCAACCAAATTCACTCCCCAAACTCTCTCAAGACTAAGGAAGAAAAAGAAGAAGAAGAAGAGATAGGGTTCATCCAAGTCTCTAATCCTCCATTCTTTTTGGACTTCTAGTATCAAGGTATGTGGGTATCACCCATGGAGTTCTTTCCTCCATTGGGTCTCTAAGGTTTCCAATGTCTCCCATCAATTTCAATTGATTCAAATTAGGGTTTTCAATTCAATCTTTATGGGTTTCATTCAATTGTGATTGATTACTATTAATTAAGTCTTCTAATGCATGATTCAATGTTAATACATGATATTTAGTTGAAATTAGGTTGACCCATGCCTAAATTATGAATTTCAACTATGAGCCTATGATGAACTTGTTGGGTTCAAAAGTGATTAGGGTGTCATGCGGAAGCTTACAATTACAAATCATTCGGGTGATATGATAAAATTAGATGACAAACAAAAACATATTATTAATATAGTTTGGTCAAGCGACCTACATATTATAAAACTAATATTGAAAAAACATAAATATGTTTAGGAGAAAATTCTCCCCATAAACAAGACTCTTAAATGACTACATTGTTGATTCTATTATTGTTTTGCTCTGAGAATATGGATCTTCAATTTATAGATCTCCAAACTTTTCCTCTAAGAAAAGAATAAACCAAATATGGAAGAAAACTATATTTTCCTTTCATGAAAAGTAAAAACATTTATGGTAATGTTTTGTCTTTTCCTTTAGGAAAAAATAAACTTCAAATAAGGTAAGAAAATCAAGGCAAAACCTTAACAGAACTCATGAACCTATGAATTATAAATTTATGAAGATATGCATGTTTTTATGAAGTTATTATAAACTATTTGAGGATACTTTGAAAGTTCAATGTTGTTGTGTAACACCTCGAATTTGGAAAGAAGGAAAATGCAATTTTTGGGCTGGTGTTTGTGTCTACGGGTCCCATCTCCGGACCGTAGATGACAGCCATAGGAAGTGGGAAAATAATTTTTCAAAAAAGGTACGAATACCCTTTGTACGGTTCACTAGGATGACCCATCATTCCATGTACAAGTCGTAGATAGGTCTCGTAGGTGACCCTAGACTTAGTGAAATTTTAAAGCTTAAAGTTAGTTTCTACGATTGGCATGTACGATCCGTAGGAAGACCTACGAGCCGTACATGAAATTTGTCAAAAGTTATCTTTTTCTTCTTTAACTCCAAAGCAAGAAAACTATGTATTTCCAACCGTGCCTGTGTTTCAACAGGCATGTATGTTGACCTCAAGACCCGTGCTTCTAATATATTTCTTTTAATAACAATTTGTTCATTTTTACTCGTTTATTATTTAAAAATAATTTTTTTCACTTTTATTCGTCATTTTTTAACATATAAAAAAAATATAACTATTATTTTTCATATTTTATTCTCAACATTAATTATTTATTTTTTAAAATTAATATTAAATTAATTAGTAGGAGTAACGTGGTAAACTAATCATTATCAATTATTAGTGGCTAAATTTAAATACGACAAGTAAACTAAATGTAAAAATAGATTGTAAATTACCAAAAGGGACAGCTCTTTCCACTATTATAAAGAAAAAGTTCATACGATTCTTCTTCTCCAAAGCAGAGCAGAGAAAAAATAAAATCAAAGATGGATGCGATAGTGCAGAAGCCTTACGATGCTACGGTGCGGCTGATGATGGCTTCGCTAGAGCGCAACCTCTTGCCGGACACCGTTATACGGCGGCTGATACTGCTGCTCTTAGCTGGCCGGCTTCGCTCCGGTTATAAGCCATCCTCTGAGCTCCAACTCTCTGACCTTCTCCAATTTGTGCACTGTACGCACCTTCCCTCTATATTCTACTATATTATAAAAGAGAGTTTAGGGCCAAGTATAATTTATAATATTCAAGATTGGGACTTTTCCCAGTCTTGAATATTATATATTATACTTGTGAGACTTTTAAAATTCTATTTTATACCCAAGTATAATATATAATATTCAAGATTGAGACTTTCTTGAATATTATATATTATATTTATTATATAGTAGATATCTACTATATTATATATTATATTTATTATATAGTACAACTTGGGCATAAACTTTCTTTTAAAATAATATAGAATATGTATATATATATATATCTCACAAATGGAAAAGTCCCAATCAAGGAAGCAACATATATCATTTACAAATGACTTAAAAAGCTTTAAAATATTTAAATGCTATATAATAAAATAAGTTGGCTCTCAGAATTCTATCATGCTCACATATATTGGAACAGAAAAAATAACACATATCATTTTAATATTACCAAAAAAGTATTATAAATAATAATAATTAACAACTTAAAATATCTGAAAGACATTTTAAAAGGGTTAATTTTATTCATATCACATAAATTAGGACAAAGTGACCAGTAATGTACATTATTTCAAAGTTACATAAAAATATTATAAATCACAATAATTAATAACTTCAAACATTTTTTAAAAAATTATGAAAATTTGGATGACTCTCCAAATTTCATTTGTGTCACATAAATTGAGACAACAAAAATAACATATATTGGGTCCATTTTAATTTATTTGTCTTATTTATTTTTATTTTTTTTATATTTAAAAATTGCGAAAAAATACTATAAATCATAATAGTTGACAACATAAAATATGTTTTAAAAAAAAATACAAAAAATTCCACTGATTCTTGAAGTGAATCTATCGTAAAAATACTATAAATCATGATAATTGACAACATAAAATATTTCAAA
>JAJOOE010000410.1:0-73556 GCA_036250405.1 Solanum raphanifolium | reverse complement strand
CTGAGCATCGCCAAGCACGCTTGGTGATTCACCAAAGGGATTCACTCCGCCCTTTGTTCTAGTGCGCAGAGCCCTGAAGAAGAAGGATCAAAAGGCGATGAAAGGAGCAATCGGCGCTTCACCGAATATTTCTGCGAAGCAGTACTATACCGTCCAATGGTCCAAAACGTGAAGATGTTGAAGGAAAGCACGAAATGGCGATGAAACAGAAGAATGGCGAGTTGGCGCGTCATTCAGCCACATCGACTAACCTCGCCAAAAGATCCGCCAACACTATTTTCTAAAGTCTATAAATGCTAAAAAATTTATTAATTTTAGAATAGTCAAACATTTATTTTAATTTCCAGAATATAATAGTACTTGTTGGGATATTTTCTCTAAAGTTTAAAGAGGATTTTATGGGAGACTTGAAGAGAGAAAGATTTCATCTTCCCTAAGTTGGAAGTGTGTCTTCTCCATTCTTCTTGCTTTCCTTAAATCAAGGCTTAATTTCTTATACCCATTTTATCTTAATATCATTTTAGGTGTATTTTGTTATTTCTTGATGTGTGGCTAAAAACCCCCCATTCTTGGGGTGTGATTTAGCAAATATGTGTTGATATTGTTGTTGGGTCTTGCTTGCTGATAGGTTAGATCTATTTTAATGGTGATTTCACCTAGTGGTTGTGGTTTAATTTAAGGGGTTTGTAGGTGCAAATACAAAACTACCCATGTGTTTTCGGCTAGCCCGAGAGGGAGGTCACGAAACCAAGACCACTAGACTGATGACCTAAGGAGTGGGTCGACATGAGGTTCAGCCCGAGAGGGTGAACCCTAGTCCCATATCCTAACACTCCGCTCGAGAGAGTGATTAGGGTAAGGCGTAGGTTGTTCTTCATGCGAAAAGTGGGTGTACGAGAGGAACCCATTTGAAACGGGGTAACCGAGAGGGAACTTAATTCCATCTAAAGCTTAGCCTAGTCATTATTATCTTGTAAATTTCCTATCGAAAGCATGTGCCCAACGATTTATCTCAACACGTATTGCGGTCACACCCCAAGAACTTTCTTCCATACTTGATTTTCCTGTTTACTTTTGTTGTTTTTATTACTTGTGACAAAAAACCCAATTGATATTTGACACTTTTGTGTCACCCCCTTCAATTTACTCGTCTGGCGTCGCTGCTGGGGAGTGGTGTTATTTGAGAATTTGTAGAGTAGTAGAATTTTTATTCTTCTTGGTTGTAGTTTACTTATTTAATTTTTTGTTTTGTTTTGAGTATTAGTATGCCACAACATGCCATATAAGTGCGAACGAGGACAATAGCTGCCAAGCGGGTCACTCAACGGGAGGTGTTTTTCATCGAGACGACATCGATGATGCTAATAGTGTTTATCACCCTACCAGCGTGGGTGAGATGGGTGAAATTTGCATGCTGTAATGTTCGAAGTTATTAGCGCAACACTTCAACTCATACATTCAAGGGGTTTATTTGGAGGGTTAGAGCATGAAGATCCGCACAATCATGTACGAAGCTTTGTGGAAGTGTGCACCCCTTCATCATTCCAGAACCTATCTCAAGAATCCATACGGTTTTGCTTATTTCAATTATTGTTGACTGGGGGAGCCACTAAATGGTTGATTGAGTGCCCAAACAACTCCATCAAATCATGGGAGGAGTTGGTTATGGCATTTCACAAAAGATTCTTTTCTCCATCAAGAATGATGAAACTGAGAGACGATATTCAAAATTTCAAGCCAAAGGAGGGTGAACCAATTCACGAGTCATGGACAAGGTTCAAAAGATCTTTACGTAAATGCCCAACGCATGGGCTACCGAGTGAATTGTTCCTCTAATACTTTTACCATGGTTTGGACTCGGTGAATAAAGGAATATCTGATCAATTAGTGCAAGGAGGAATAATGTTACAATCATTTGAAGTAGCCTCATTTCTCCTATATGGTATGACTAAAGTAAATCAGGCATGGTATACCAAAGATGATCAAGTCTCCCCACTATGTTTTCGATTAACGCAAGAACAGATAGAAAGAGAAAGAGAAAGGAAAAGGGACGAAAATATCAAGAAGGTGTTATCCCAAATGGAAATTATACAAGAACATAAGAAATGGACGTGTGGGGTATTTCGAGTTGAGGAGGGCTCTTCTTTCGGTTACTCAAGAGCGGGGGAGAATCAAGGTTGGAACTTCAGAAGATACGAGGAGGGTTCCCACACACGATATCAACGGCGGGGTGGGAATCAAGGTTGGAGCTACTATAGAGGTGAAGAACCAAGGAGATATTGGTAAGATTGGGATGAGCAGGGTGGTCAGGAGGAGGACCATACTCACTTAAGTGAAAGCCCGAAATCTAACGGGAATGCAAGTAGTCCTTGGGTAAATGATTTGTTATCGCGCATACTCGATTAAGTTGAGGGCTCTGATGATTTGCTAAAAGGAATGAAAGATGACTTTTCATCTTTGAATAGTAAAGTAAATTCTCATGCTAATGCCATCAAAATGTTGGAAGGTAAATTCAGTTTGTTATCAGCTCAATTAACATCCAAAACACCCATGGACTATATTGAAAGAGAGCTGGATATGGTTACCCGTAGCGATAAGGTGGCAATACGGTATATGATAGAATATGAGGATCCTCAAAAACATGAAGAGATTCAAGGTGTGACGAAACAAGATTTGCCTATTCAATAAAGCCTTACTAAAGAACTACAAGAGGAAGCAGATCAACAAGTCCAACTTCCAAAAGTCATGCATCATTTACCCAAGATACCTCCACCATTTCCCCAACGTAAAAAGAAGAATGAAGATGAGAAGTTCAAAAAAAATTATCAGTATTTAAGAGCTTATCAATTAACCTTCCTTTGGTAGAAGCATTGTTGGAAATGCCGGGATACA
The DNA here is from genome assembly GCA_036250405.1 of Solanum raphanifolium. Taxonomy (NCBI): domain Eukaryota; kingdom Viridiplantae; phylum Streptophyta; class Magnoliopsida; order Solanales; family Solanaceae; genus Solanum; species Solanum raphanifolium. Next base: position 70,664 of record JAJOOE010000410.1, on the reverse strand, counting down.
CCAAATTCATGAAAGAACTGGTTACAAAGAATAGGAGCTTGGAATATGAAACGATTGAGGTGCCCAATAGTTGCAGTGCAATTATAACAAATGATTCAATCACTAAGAGAGAAGATCCTGGAGCATTCACAATCCCGTGCACAATTGGCCTGCTCCAATTTGCTAAAGCCTTGTGCGATTTAGGAGCAAGTATCAACTTGATTCCGTATGCAATATACAAGCAACTTGGTTTGGGTGAACCAAAGGCAACCACAATGAGACTCATCATGGATAATCGATCAATCAAGCACCCAGTTGAAAAACTCTATGACATATTGGTAAAAGTGGATCGGTTCATCTTTCTGGCTGATTTTATGATTCTAGACTGTGAGATCGATGCTGAAATTCCCATTATTTTTGGAAGGTCATTCTTAGCTACCAGGAGAGCATTGGTGGATGTTGAAAGTAGGAAATTGAAGTTCCGTGTGAATGATGATAAGGTGACCTTCAATATATGTAAGTCCATGAAGCAACAAAGTAATATCTATGTGGTGTCTACTGAGGATGTGATAGATAAGGCAGTGGCAAGTGTGAGTCATTTAATGTGCAAGAATGAGCCCCTTGAATCTGTGCTTCCTAATTATAATGAATCCGAAGTTCAGGGTTACAAGGAAATGGTAGCTGCTTTATCAGGATTAGGAGCATATTCAAGGAATCCAATCAAATTGGATATCGATCTGAAAAACATAGAAACTCCCCCTGCTAAGCCATCAACAGAAGAACCACCAAATCTGGAGTTAAAAGCCCTACCCTTTCATCTCAAATATGCCTTCTTAGGAGCCAACAATACTATATCGGTAATTATCACCGCCAATCTGCTTGAAAGGCAGGTGAAATTGCTCATTGAAGTACTGCGAAAGCATATAAAAGCTATTGGATGGACAATAGCCGATATATTAGGAATTCCTCCTGGCATCTGTACTCAAAAAATTCGGCTCGACAATGAATGCAAACCTAGTGTGGAACATCCACGGAGATTGAACACTCTAATGCAAGAGGTCGTAAAAAGGAAATTATCAAGTGGGTAGATCCAGGGGTGAACTCCCCTATTGCAGATAGCAAGTGAGTAAGTCTGGTGCAATATGTACCGAAAAAGGGAGGTATAACCATAGTCCCAAATACAAAAGGAGAACTTCTGCTAACAAGACTAGTTACTGGGTGGAGAGTATGCATGGACTACCGAAAGCTTAACTCATGCATGGAGAAAGACCATTTTCCAATGCCTTTTATGGATCAGATGCTTAACCGGTTATCAGAAAGAGGGTGGTACTGTTGTTTGGATGGGTACTCCGGCTACAACCAAATGTCTATTGCACCGGAAGATCAAGAGAAAACCACTTTTACTTGCCCTTATGGAACTTTCGCATTCCAAAGGATGTCATTCGGACTATGTAATGCCCCAAAAACATTTCAGCGTCACATGCTGTCTATTTTTGAAGATATGGTCGAAGACTCTATGGAGGTGTTCATGGACGACTTCTCAGTCAGGGGATATGTTCGAGGAATGCTTGATTCACTTAGGACAGGTACTACAAAGATGCGTAGAAATAAATCTGGTTCTGAATTGGGAGAAATGTCACTTTATGGTAAAAGAAGGTATTGTTCTTGGGAACAAGGTGTCACAAAATGGGCTGGAAGTTGACAAGGCAAAAATTGAGGTCATTGAGAAATTACCCCCGCCGATTTCAGTAAAGGGTGTTCGCAACTTCTTGGGGCATGCAACATTTTACAGAAGGTTCATTAAATATTTCTCAAAGATTGCACTCCCATTATGCAAACTCTTAGAGAAGGAAGTGAAATTCCACTTTAATAATGCTTGTGTGGCTGCATTTCAGTGTTTGAAAGAGAAACTAATATCCACTCCAATTATCATCAACCCTAATTGGTCCGAATCTTTTGAGTTAATGTGTGATGCGAGCGATATGGCACTAGGGGGTTTTGTTTGGGCAAAAGCGCAACAAACTATTTCACCCAATCTACTACGCAAGCAAGACCCTAAAAAGTGCCCAGCAAAATTATACGATCACCGAACAAAAGTTGCTTGCAGTAGTCTATGCATTTGAAAAATTCAGGACGTACTTGCTAGGCACCAAAGTAATCGTACACACTGATCACGCCGCACTCCGTTATTTGATGACAAAGAAAGATGCAAAAACATGATTGATTAGGTGGGTACTACTATTATAAGAAATTGATTTCTAGGTGAAAGATCGAAAGGGGTGTGAAAATCAAGTGGTGATCATTTATCAAGGTTGGAAACAAGGGCAAATGTTGAGCATGAGGTTGACATAAATGGCTCTTTCCAAGATGAACGGGTGTTTGTAATATCCCTCAAACATACGCCATGGTATGCAGATTCTGTAAATTACATTATGTGTGGGCTGATGCCGGATGAGTTGACCTTTAACCAATAGAAAAGATTCTTGTTTGATGTTAAAAAGTACTTTTAGGACAAGCCATACTTGTTCCGAGAGTGTGCTGACCATGTCATCAAAAGGTGAGCTCCGGAAGAAGAAGTGGTAGAAATTCTCCATGCTTTCCATACATCTTGTAACGACCCTCAAAATGAAGTAGGATAAAGTACAGCCTCACATGAGTTTTATGAATTAATAACTTGTTAAAATAATGAAGAATAGCCTTGCAAGTCAGTTTTAAAGAGTTTGGAAGTCAAACGTCAAGGGACGACCAAGACGTTCGGAAACTAGTCTTTTACGTGTTGGTGTGTTCTAGTATGTTGTTCATGTTTTTATGTGTTGTTTGGAGTCTAAAATCAGTGGAGGTGACCCTAGTGTCTTAATAAATGTTTTTAGGGTCAAAACGTTTGGATACGATCCCCCGGGGGCCACCCTAAGGGTCCCTGAGGAGGACTCCAACCTTGGCCAAGCAAGCTGCCAAGTCAAATTGACATTGCTCATGGAGGGAGCATGTCCGCGTCGCGGACTAGCTCCACCATAGGCCAAAGTTTTGGTCCGCGTCGCAGACATGACGTGGACTCTACTGCCTCGAAATTTAATTTTCAGAAACTTGTGGGAACACCTCCTCGTCGCGAACTTGTTTCCCGACGAAATCTGCGAAAATAAAACTCAAGTTTGAGTTATTTAAAAAGGTCCAACTAAGTGAGGGGTACTTTGGGGAATTATTATAAACGGTTATTCTACCTATTTTAGGGTTTTTTAAGTTGGTTAAAACCCCAAAACCTAAAATTTGACCCTATTCTTCAAATTGACCCTTCCCTCTCAAAATAGATTCTCTCAAAAACTCCATTGAAGACCTTGATGAAGCTCAAGCTAAAAGATGGGTTTTCAAATGATTTTTTCTTCAATTTCATGGGTCTTCAATAATTAAGGTATGGTGACACTTGATTCTTGAATAACCTCTCATTCAAGGAGTTCTATCAAAGATTTTCAAAAGTGATTCAAAGACCAAAATTCCCAATTTTCAATCTAAACATGGGTTCATTGTCAAACAATTTTCTAAATCATTCTATTGATGAATTAATGTGGAATTAATGTTTTTAAGACAATTTTCAAAGGAATTCTTAAAGAACCCATGATCCCCAAATTCTCAAAATTGGCCTATGATGTGGGTCTTTGTGAATATGATCTCTATTGGTGAAATTATGTTTAGATTAGATTGTATTGATGTTTCCTATGATTATCTATACTTATTCATGTTGAATTGTTGGTATATTGATGAGTTGAGGATTATGGCCTTATGGGCAAAGCTATGGGTTGATCCCTTTGTTTATAGAATTGTACTTAGATTATGTTTATGTTATTGAATTACATTGTTGGTTCCTATTGCTACCTATGTCAATTGATTATGAATTGTTGAGGATTGATCCATGGTGATCATGGCTTGGAGAATTGGTAAGTTCTCCTAACTTCTAGTCTATAGTACGAGAATTGATGTTGTGTGGTTTGATCCACTTATGGTGGAGGTGTTCACTTCTTTTCTATCTATGCATGTTGAGATCATGGCCTTGAAGGCAATATATGTGAAGTGAATTGATGATTATGATGCCTATGTTTATAAAGTTGTGCTATGAAGGTTATGTATGAAATCCTCAATTCTAGGATGATGTTTAAAGTGTGTTGATGATGAAGTGTGGGTGTGTGGTCTAGAATCCCTAAGGGCTTTATATGTGAATTGCTCATGAATTGGGGACATTGTGAATGTGTTGTGATCCCTTTAAGGGAAGAACACTCAATATCAATGTTGTTGCTAATATGTCACTATGAGGACCAATATGCACACACACACTCTACATGTATAGCTATGAATATGATGTGTTATGGTGTCTATTGAAAGGTTAACTCTTATATGCCCCCTTACATCTTATTATACATGAAAAGTATATGATTATCAAGGTATGAATATGTGTTGTATGAAGGTGTTTATGTGAAAGGCTTTCTCACATATGTACACACACATGAATGAATGAATAAGGTTTATGATAATCTAGTGAAAGTGAGTCTCTTGAAAGGTTTGCTCAATTGTACTCTAAACTAGACTATGTTATGAATATGGTATGACTCTATGAAAGGTCATTCTCATCTTAGAAACCTTTGAGCTATATGATATGAGGGATTAAGTCCCTAAAGCCTATTTTATGAACTAATGTGAAATAAAGGCTTAAAGATGTTTAAAATGGGAGTTGGAGCTTAGCACCGAGTGAACATGAAAAATGAGAGTGGGGGCTTTACGTTTAGCAAGTCCGGCTTCCCACAAGAGAACCTTCACATTTAGCAAGTCTGAGTTCCCAACATAGATGTTGTCTCATGAGACGGAAACCTCCACGCTTAGTAAGTCAAGGTTTTCTAGTAGCGATCTCCTTGTTCCATAACTACGTGCCCCCGTAGGTCTTAGCTTAGTGGATCCACTAGATAGCTATTATGTATGTAGATCCTACTTTGGCAAGTAGTACCCTCTCTTTTCGGTGTGGGATTAGAACACCAGATTCCATATAGCTCACATGGTCTATGTCGGTTATGGCAATGTCTCCCGAAAGTTAAGAAATGAACTAAGATAAGAACATGAACTCTAGTCATAATTTCTTGAAGAGTTACTTAGTATAGGTAGGACTATGGATCCTACTTATGCATTGCACAAGTGGACTCTAAGGGAGGTTATGATTAGGCTCTTTATGTAATGAAAACTATGGTCTATGTATGTTAGTATGAAAGCATGTTAAGGTTTACTTTACTTATGTCAAGACATGAAGTATGATTATGCATGTGAATTACACGTATGACTTCTTAATGGGTTTGCTTAGTATGTGTGGGGGTATGGGACTCCATGTGTACATTGCACAAGTGATCTTGTGAAGGGGTTGTGAGGGTGGTTTACCTATGATATGAACTAAATGGGTTCTGACTAATGATGTAGTAAACGAATGAGTCCTTATATGATATTATGAAGTATGTTGGTCTTATGTCTAATGTTAAATGAAGATGGTATGACTTGTTGAATATGATGTGTCTAGTCTATGGTGGCTTCCTAGGAACACGTGGTGGGAGTAGTATTATGGGATGCTACTTACACATTGCACTAGTGTGACTTGGGGGTTGTCTTAGGTGATTTTTCCTATGTGAAGACTATGTCTTATGGTGTGCTTATTGCTCTATGAATATATGTGGTTGGATTGATGAAGGCTATATGTAAGCTCACCCTTCGTAACCTTAAGGCAATACATTGCACCAAGTATTCCCTAAGGGTTGCTTGAGGAAAGTAGTTAAGATAAAGAGGAAGGTAATGTATTATATGCATTGAATGTGCCTAAAATGTTATAAGTGGCTCTACGTGCTATTATGAATGGTTTGCATGTGTATGATGATTTATGTGGTTCATATTGTGCCTAATGTACTAAATGTTCTTGAAGTTTCTCTAAAAAGGCATGATGCATAGTTTCCAACTAAATGTCCTTTTAAAAGCATGTTTTGCATGGTTATCATACTTATTGCATTCTTGTACTTACCCCATTCTTCTTCATATTTTTACACCAAGTGTAGGTGATGGTGACTAAAGGGTCTTTCCTAGAAGTGATGAGCTTGGCTTACTATTCCCAAGTTTGGGTGCGTCCTTAAAGATTCAAGGACATTATGTTAAAGAGTTTCCTTAAGTTTTATGCACTAGCTAGTAGTTTCTTTTGTATTGTAAGGGATGTGTCCTTCTTCTGTTGTAGTCATGTTTTAAGATGGCTACCTTGAGACGTAGTACTCCAATTTTGTATTAAAGGTTTAAATGAGGTGACTTTTATGTCTTGTGTTATATTATGGAAAAGTTTTAAATTTTCCTCTATTTTCTATGATAAATGCTTTGACGAATGCTAAGGGCTTGTATAAGACCTCCGAGAGGTCGAATACACCGGTAACGACTAGGGGGTTCTCTCGAGTCGTTACACATCTCCAGTGGGAGGTCACCATGGTGGTGTTCGCACCACTGCTAAAGTTCTCCATAGTGGATATTACTGGTTGTCACTCTACAAGGATGCACATGAGTTTGCAAAGAAATGCTCTAAATGTTAGCAGCAAGGTAGAATGTCTAGAAGACACGAATTACCCCTCATTCCTATTTTAGAGGTTGAGCTATTCGATGTATAGGGGATACATTTCATGGGCCCATTTGTGAGCTCGTTTGGAAATAAATCTATCTTAGTGGTTGTAGATAATGTTTCCAAAATGGGTGGAAGCCATCGCATTTCCAAACAACGAAGGAAAGAGCGTTGTCCTATTCCTGAAACGCTACATCTTTGCAAGATTTGGCACTTCGAGAGCAATCATAAGCGATGGGGGATCCCACTTTTGCAATAGGTGGTTCTCAATGGCACTGAGTAAATATGGGGTGAAACAAAACGTGTCAACCCCATATCATCCCTAAACAAGTGGCCAAGTCGAAGTGTCGAATCGGGAAATCAAAAGCATCTTGGCAAAGATAGTAAATGTCAATAGAACTGATTAGTCTAGGAAACTCGATGATGCACTATGGGCATATCGGACTATTTACAAAACACCTATCGGGATGTCTCCATATCAGTTGGTTTATGGTAAAGCTTGTCATCTACCCTGTTGAGTTAGAACACAAAGCATTGTCGGCATTTAAATCTTTAAATTTGGACTGGTCAAAAACTTCAAGGGAGAGAGCAGAGCAGCTGAACGAACTGGATGAATTTAGACTCAGATCATATGAACGTTCAGCCATCTATAAAGAGAAGATGAAGAAATGGCATGATGCTCGGATACTCCAGTGAAACTTCAAGGTAGGAGATTGGGTTCTGCTATACAACTCGTGACTTAGACTCTTCCCCGAAAAGCTCAAATCCAAATGGTTTGGACCGTTTAGAGTAACGCGAGTGTTAATCCATGGTGCCATAGAAGTTGAAGATCAAGAAGGACCTCCATTTCTAGTGAACGGTCAACGTCTGAGTTTGTATCTGGGAGATTGTCAAGAGATTACATTGGTTGAACTTGTATATTTGGAAAACGCCTGAAGGCGCTGCGTCATACCGCGACATTGACTAAGGCGCTGTTTAGAAGGCAACCCAAAATCCCTTTAATTGCATTATTTTTATTATTATCAATACTTATTTCCCGATAATAAAATGGTATTTTTTAGTGCAGGTGAAAATACGAAAATGAATGAAGGATGGCAAATAATAGATCTTGTCGGTGAGTCGCCGAAGGGGTCAACATATCCGACCTTATTTGTTGTTTAACTCAACACATCGTAAACACTGAAGTATGTTAAACTCCGCGAGATGTGGAGATTATTTGCGAATTGCTGACAATTTAGTGATCTCGATGAAAACCGTCGTTTGGATCTTCACAATGACTGAAGATTATGTAAAACTCGGCGAGTTGAGTGCTCACTCAGCAAATCGCCAAGAGGTTTGGCGATTAGAACTAATATCGCCAAATGGACGAAAAACTGGACAGACTTACCAGCCAAGGCAGTTCAACAACCATCTAAGTAGCGCAAAAGCCTCACTTTCATTACCTACACCGTGATATCTTGTTCTCCGATGCATTGACTGTCATTACTGTGTAAGGGGTGCCTACCTTTGGAGCAGCTCATGATTTAGATGAGATGAGTAACGCTAACCTCGTTACAGAAGCTGAAGCAAAGCACAAGAGTCAGGAGGGAGACACTCCGGATACTGATGCCTAAACAGATGAAGTGACCTATTAGCCAGGACCTTTCTCTACCCTCCTCTTTATCTTGCTTACATATACTTTTGGATTCTTATTACTTGCATTTGAGGACAAACGCTATTATCGGTGGTGGGGTGAGACCCACCTTGTTTTGCTTCTTTCAGATATTTGTGTTTTGGTGTACATTTGGGTTATCTGTTTTCTGTTTTTAATTGTGTTTTTAAAACTGCTTTGCGATTGTTTGAGTTTGTGGCTCCATTTCGCTTATTTTTAAATGCAAAATGACTTTGACCCTTCTGAAAAAATTTGAGTTCTTCGCGCATTTTTGCCTCCCTTCGTGAGTTGAATGTGCTTGTTCTTTCGCAAAAATTTGATTCTCGATTTCAATCAATACCGATGACTTGAATAGTGCTCTCAATTGAACGAACATGAATGTACGGCTACGATGAGGCCAAATAAAGTTGCATAGACAATATGTGAACTCTTTGCATCTCGTTGTGATTAGCCATTTATCGAATTAATTCTCTTGTAATGACCGTTGCACACTAGAAAAGGTGTGTAGTCTTGTTTGACTTAAGTGTCGATGCCTTATGTGATTAGCTTACTTTGAATCATGCATGAATAAACCCAGAATTTGACATGTTAGTCTGATTGATTTAGAAAGGTGTCCTCTTGATATGATCTTAGGCAACTTTAAAGAGTGTGAGCCAAATTTGACATATACCTCTTTTGTGGCCTACCCGTGAGCGTGTGAAACTCTTTCGAAAACCCCTTGAGCCTTACCTTATTTTGGAAGAACCTTGATGAACCCTAGACCTTACTTGACCCATGACCTATAATCCTCTTAATTTGTGGTTTAGTGAATAGTCAACTTATGCCAAAATCGTAAGTTGGGGGTGTGGTGAAAAGGAAAAGGAGAAGTCAAGAAGTGCCAGAATAGTCCCCCTTAACCCATAGTGTTGCATAAAAACGGAAGCCCTTCAATCTAAAAAAAAAAACTTGTGGAATAAATACAAAAGAAATCGAGTTTCCAAGCAATCCATGGAGGTGAATAAAAAGATGACTTAGAAGCACTGGAAAAAGAATTGAAAAAGGGAAAGAAGGGAATACCTTGAGAACACCACACCTCACGAGGATGAAAAAGTCATTGAGCCTAAATGACCATACCTTTGCACTCAGCCCCATTACAAGCCTTGAAAAGACCTTTTAATCTTGAGTAACCCAATCCAAAAGTCGATTGCAAAATAAGGGCAAATCTGTGGGTGAAAACATGCATTGTGTTCCTCTTTTTGAGTGTGAGCGTTGCATCTGATTCCTGATCTTAAATTGATAACCTATAGGTGTGAATATGGAATCATTCTTTGTGTGAGGGCATTTAGATACTTTTTATTGAGCTTGAACGCAACAAGTAGCAAGTATTGCGAGCATGAGAATCTTTGGTAGTGGTGTGTCACAACTTCAATCTTTGAGTACATAGTTGAATTTTGCATAGGTATTTTGAGTCTTGTTGTGTATGTTTATGATTTAGTCGTGTGTATCACTATTTGAGACACCTTGTTGAACAGCTGAACTTGAGTTTGCTTGAGGACAAGCAAATGTTTAAGTTGGGGTGTTGATGAGTCCACAAATTGGACTCATTTAGGGCTTTATTTTGATAAGAATAGTGTCCTCGAATGCTTATTTTGTCTCAATATCTGATGAAAACTCTTAAGTTTCAGGTATTTGAAGTTTTATTGAAAGCATGGATAATTAGGCGCAAAAAGGAACAAAGAGGCTGAAAAAACAAAGAAGCTGAAGCCTAAGCATTGCGCCAAGCACACTTGGCGATTCGCCGAAGGGATTCACTCCGCCCTTCGTTCCATTGAGCAAAGCCCTAAAGAAGAAGGATCAAAAGGCAATAAAAGGAGCAGTCGGTGCTTCGCCGAATATATCCATGAAGCAGTACTATACCGCCCAATGGTCCAGAACGTGAAGATGATGAAGGCAAGCACGAAACGTCAATGAAATAGAACAAGGGCGAGTCGCCAAGTCATTCGGCGACATCGTCTAACCTCACCGAAAGATCCGCCAACACTATTTTTTGAAGTCTATAAATACTAAACTTAGTATTAAATTTAGAAGATTCGAACATTTATTTTATTTTCCAGAATAGAATAGTACTTGTTAGGATATTTTCTCTCAAATTTGGAGAGGATTTTTTGAGAGACTTGAAGAGAGAAGGATTTCATCTTCCCCAAGTTGGAAGTGGGTCTTCTCCATTCTTCTTCCTTTGCTTAGATCAAGGTTTAATTTCTGATACCCATTTGATTTTAGTATCATTTTAGGTGTATTTTGTTATTTCTTGATGTGTGGCTAAAAAACCCCATTCTTGCGGTGTGATTTACCATATATGTATTGATATTGCTGTTGGGTCTTGCTTGTTGATAGGTTAGATGTATTTTAATGGTGATTTCCCCTAGTGGTTGTGGTTTAATTTAATGGGTTTTGTAGTTGCAAATTCAAAACCACCCATGTGTTTTCGGCTTGCCTGAGAGGGAGGTTGCGAAACCAAGACCACTAGATTGATGGTCTAAGGAGTGGGTCGACATGAGGTTCAGCCCGAGAGGGTGAACCCTAGTCCCATATCCTAACACTCAACTCGAGAGAATGAGTGCGGTAAGGCATAGGCTGGTCTTCATGCACCAAGTGGGTGTCCGAGAGGAACCCATTTAAAACGGGGTAAGTTGCCTGAGAGGGAACTTATTTTCATCTAAAGCTTAGCCTAGTCACTATTATCTTGTAAATTTCCTATCGAAAGGATGTACCCAACGATTTATCTCAACTTGTATTGCAATCACGCCCCAAGAACTTTCTCCCATACTTGATTTTCTTGTTTACCTTTGCTGTTTTTACTACTTGTGACAAAACCCCCATTTAATATTTAACACTTTTGTGTCACCCCCTTCAATTTATGATGTTTTTTGTTCGTTAATGTCTTTAGCTACGACTAATTAGAATTAAATTTTATTTTTCTATTAATTCTCAAAACCAATCCCTTGGGACACGACCCCAACCTTTAGTTGGGTTACTATATTATCGACGATCGTAGACACTCGTACCGTAGGTTATTGTCATTGCTCACGATAAGCATCATACTCTCAGGTTTCAAAACTTCTCCCCTATGAATAGGGAATAGAGATGGGCTTATATAGGACAATTTCTGCGTCGAAATTGAGGGGGAAAACCATGTAGGACTTGGAACAAATTTGAAAATCCTTGAGCGGATAAGGATTTCCCACTAGCTAGTGTACGAATTCTTACCATTTTGAAAGAAATTGGAAATTAAAAATCTGAAATTGAAAGGATAATACCGTTGAGGAATGCATTGTTGGATGCTTGAGGCGTCTTCGAGCTCGTGCAATGCACGCAGAGAGTACGAATTGAAGGAGAAAAGAGGAAAATGATAGATAAAATTGGGAATTAGGGCTCATTCGTATTGGGTTTGAGTTTGAGCGCATCTCGATGGAATGAAAAAGAGCAAAATAGGTCAAGTATTTTAGAAGAAAAGTTGGCTTGGTCATTGAAATTTGGTCAAGTATTTGCTGATTTTGCTAAGTTTAGAGCCCAATTGAATTAAAACAATTTCAAGAGGGACTAGGTCCCTTGGTTCACATTTTCACCAAATTCAAATTTTTTTCGTTCAAATTCGATAAAATGGAAACGAGAAAAATTATGAATCTAATTAATTATTTAAGCTTCTTAACTTTGACAACACAAAATAACTGTTTCAAAAAGAATGATCTTTATTAAATTGTGATCAGTTTTAAAGGAAATAAAATGCGTACTTAATTAAAACTCTATTTTTGGTAAAACGATTTACTAATTATTTATTCAAATTAAAAAATTATATAAATCTATGTATTCTAAGTATATAGAGATATATTTTATAGTAAAAATGGAAAATTGCCTTAAAAATGATTTCAAAACTATTTTTGATTTTTTTCCAAAACAATTACTTCAACTTGATCGAAATCTAAGAAGCTTGAAAATTTATTAAATTTTGGAGGGTCAAAATTAGGTGTCAACAACTTCCCCTCATTTGACTGGGATGGATGAAAGAGATCTAAGGCAAATGAAATTGACAAATCCAATTTTGTCCATCCACTAATTCATATCTTTGAATGGCGAATGGTAAGGATTTTCTTTTTGAAGAATTATGGTCGGACCCTGGTATTGGGTTTCCTACTTATCATAGGTCATATTAAAACTCAGGCCACGATTAGTTCAAAACGATTGGTTTAACGTAGATTTCGGGAAAAATGCAAAAGTTATTTCGGTGTCGAAGTTTGGAGAGACCGAAAAGCTCGAGGACAGAAAGATGATAGAGTTGTTGGAGTATAGTCGAGTTTTTAACATTAAGTCTGCCTACATATCCCTAAACTTTGGGAATCAGACTACTTGTAGTTTGACTCACTCGATTGAAAATGAAATCTCTTATGCGGAAATAACCTTTAGCTTAAGGATAAGTGACAAATTAATTGAGCAAGGAGAAGAGGCTTGAAAACATCTCACTTATGAATGTGGGGCCCTTCACACCCACATGTAAGAACTTACATGGACACAACTTCCAATGTTCTAGGTTTATTGTCAATCGAATTTGAAAATTTCCTGCCGGTGAGAGTTGAAAATTTCAATAAAGGCGAAACTGAAACTATTAAATCCTAAGAAATACCCACACGGATTAGAATAGGGATGTGGTTTGATTGTGGTGGAAGTCGCTCCTCAACTCATGTCCTAAGAGTTTGATATTCCTCTTTGGACTATGTCCCAGTTCGCTGCTAAGAAGAAGTTCCTCCTTGTGCTGCGTCCTATTTTGATGTAGTCTACTTCATATGTTCCAAAATCTGGAGAAAACTGTCAGTAGAAAATTGTAATATAAATACAAATATAATTTGTGCAAACTTGTACTAACATGCCATACTGAAGGAGATGACGATCCTATTTTAAGTGTGTTGCTCTTGAAGGAAGTGGTGATCCAAAGTTATGTGTTAATATAAACGGGGTGATGACTCAATAATGTAATATAACGTGTCACTTTGTAGGGAGGTGACTTCCCAACATGTCACTTTTTTAGGGAGGTGACATCCTAATATAATTTAACCTTGTGTCTAAGGGAGGTAAAGTCCCAGATTAATAATAATGTTTCTAGGGAAGTGACTACCCAATATAACGTGTCACATTCAACAAGCTGACGCTTTAATAAAAATTTAATGTGTCACATTGAAGGAAGTGACGCTCCAATAATAATTTAACATTTCACATTGAAGGAGGTGACACTCCAATAAAATTTTAACATGTCATGTTGAAGGAAGTGATGCTCCAATAAAAATCTAACGTGTCACGTTGAAGGAAGTAACGCTCCAATAAACATTTAACATGTCACGTTCAAGGAAGTGACACTCCAATATTAATTTAACGTGTCACGTTGAAGGAGGTGATTGTCCAATAATAATTTAACGTGTCACATTGAAGGAAGTGACACTCCAATAATAATTTAACGTGTCACGTTGAAGGAAGTGACGCTCCAATAATAATTTAACGTTTAACGTTGAAGGAAGTGACACTCCAAAAATAATTTAATGTGTCACATTGAAGGAAGTGACGCTCCAATTATAATTTAACGTTTCACGTTGAAGGAGGTGACACTCCAATAAAATTTTAACATATCACGTTGAAGGAAGTGACGCTCCAATAAAAATTTAACGTGTCATGTTGAAGGAAGTGATGCTCCAATAAAAATTTAACATGTCACGTTGAAGGAAGTGACTCTCCAATAATTATTTAGCGTGTCACATTGAAGGAAGTGATGCTCCAATAATAATTTAACGTGTCACATTGAAGGAAGTGACGCTCCAATAATAATTTAATGTGTCACGTTGAAGGAAGTGACCCTTCAATTATATTTAGCATGTCACGTTGAAGGAAGTGACACTCAAAAATAGAGAATAAGGTTGTAACAGAGTAATCTGATTAACTTCTTGTAGTTTGTGAAGGTGGTAATATCTCCAGTTGTCATTAAAACTTTGTCATCCTTGCGTTCATAGAAATTTTGTTAGATAAGAACATAGAAATTAATAAATGTCATGACTTTTGAACGAGTCATGATGATCTGGTAGCCATAGAGAAGACGAGAATCTGGAAGAACAATTTGAGAACTTTAAATGTTGAAAGGAGGCATTAATGGACAATTAGGGATGTCACATGAGGTGTGCCCTTACTTTAAATGGATTTCTTGTAGAGAGAGATTGGTTTGATAAAGGATATCTTTGAGACTTGAAGTTGAATGAAGATTTTGAGAACTTTGAACTATTTCAAAATATTGCCCTGTTTCCAGTCCAAGAGTACTTGACTGAAATAATTTGCAAGACACAAAGAATGATTGATTCAAAAACCTGTCCCAGTTTCCTCTGAGGTTTGTAGTTTAAAGAACTTAGAAGACCGAATCCTTATACAGGATTGCCTACGTATCTTTCTGGAACAAGAAATCAGGTCTGACGTAGTTCGAACCTGAAACTTAAAAGATTTCTTGGAGAAAAAAAATGAAATTTGCCTTAAAAAGGGTAAAAGAATTGAAATAGCGGAAGACTAATTTCATCAACGCAGAATAGAGGATAAGATTCAGCTTGCTGGATTGGATCCTTGGTGTTAGGAATCCCTCATTATGAAATTTGAAAAAGGTTGGCTCCTGCCATTTTTCTGATGAATATCATATTTGATCATTCAAAACTTCAGAAGATCTTTTGAAATTTTGCCTTCAATTCCGGTAATGATACCTGCAAAACTCAGTCGTGAGTTAGTAACACAATACAATTTTCAAAGTAAATGATATAACAAAAGATAAGTTAAGGATCAACTTATATTGATCTAGATAACTTCTTATAGTCTTTGTTGTTGTGCCAAGCCATTCCATTATGACAAGGCCACTGTCGATCCAATGATGCCTTGTTACTTTGTAGTTCCTGCATCCAAAGAAAAATTTTGAATTTTGAGAGACTGTTTCATAATGGCTTTGCCTTGCTATCCTGATGCTCCTTTGACTTCTGGTTTACAAGCTTGTCTGACCTCAAAATGTCGTTTGATGGAATTTTTGAGGACCCCCCTAAAAATTATGCCCTGATTTGAAACATAATATAACTTTTCAACTTTCTGTAGTTTTTGGTTGAATTTTTGAGAGAATCTCAAAAAATTTGCCTCTGTTGCAACTCTGAAGTGATCTTTGATACTGACTTGTTGGAAAAATTCCTCTTCTAACAAATTTTGAGATCCTCTCAAAATTCTACCCCAATTTTCATTATTAAGAGAAATGAAAAACTTACGGGGAATAGGAACGAGCCAGTTTGGCGCCTACTTATCCCGTTGCGCAGGAATCAGGTCAAACGTAGTTCCAACTCTTGAGGATTAACGGGAATAGAAAAAATTAACTAAGGAAATGACCGAGGCCGACATAGGCCGCCAACTTATCTCATTCTTGAGAATTCAGGTCGAATGTGGTTCAAGTACAAAGAAACATTAAAAAGGGATAAAGGGGTGGGTCACCAAAGCCGAAATAGGCCGCCTACATATCTTATTCTTGAGAAGTCAGGTCAAACATAGTTCATTACAGATGACATACTCTTACAAATCAAATCCAAACAAACGATTACAAAAGAAACAAAGCGATAAAAAAGAGATTACAGGGAAATGAAACAACAAACTCCAAATGCAAGACTTAAAAGATGCCAAAAATGCGACTTCCAGGAAACTTGCTTCTTCTTTGCAACTGGTTATGCCAACAACTACTACTTATACTTGGGTAGCAGATTGGTGTTCATATTCAGTGGAGCTTGAGCAAGTTTTACCATCTCGTTGTCAATCAAATCTTGAATTTTATGTTTGAGAGTGATACACTTCTCGGTATCATGTCCAATGGCTCCTGAATGATAAGCACAATGCTTATTTGGGTCATACCACTCGGCTGAAATATTCACAATCTTGGCTTCCACTAGATGAAGTATTCTTGCCCCTTTCAATCTCTCAAAAAGTTGAGTCAGTGTCTCGCACAATGGAGTGAAATCTCTAGGAGGCTTTTTCTCAAAATTTGGACGAGGTGCATTATTTCGAGAATTCTGCATTAGTCGTGGAGAATGAAATGTTGCTTGATTGTTGCAAACATAGTATTGTGAATTAGGATAGCCTGAAGGTGGTTGACGGTTGTATGAGGTAGTTCCTTGAGTTGTCAACAACATAACTTCTTTCTCCTTTTTCCTTCCGAAGGAACCAGTTTGATAGGCCCTATTACTAAACTGAGATGATGTGTAACTTGCTATTCTGCCAATCTTCAGACCGTCTTCAATCATTTCTCCATCCTTGATAACTTCAACGAATGTCTTTCCACCCATTGTCACCATTCGCTCATAGTGGTCTAAGTCTTGAGCTTGAATGAAGTAGGTGATCATTTCTGATTCCTCCATAGGTGGGTGCACCCTAGCAACTTCTTCCCTCCAACGAATGGCATATTCTCGAAAGCATTCATTCGACTTTGGTTTTATCTTGGTAATCGAAATTCTATCAGGAGCAATTTCAATATGAAACCTGTAGTGATTCACTAGATCATCCCAAGTACACCATTTAGTCACATCTTGCTTTGAGTACCACTCCAAGGTTTTTCCAGTCAGGCTTTGATCGAATAGCTTGATTCTTATCCCTTCGTTGTTACCCACGCCAATCAACTTTTCACAGTAAATTTTTAAGTGAAATAAAGGATTTCCTGATCCACTAAACTTTTCAAACTTCAGAATCTTGTAACTGGGTGGAAGCTCAGCTTCGGGGAATGTGCACAACTCTTCATATCTCACACTTTGGCTATTATCGAACCCATGAAGACCTCTCATAACATATTCTAAGCTTTTCATCTTTCTATTCATCATTTTAGCATCAATTGATTTTGCATCATTTTCAATTTCAAAATAATGATTAACATTTTGGCGGTGAAACTCTTGAGCCCTGCTAACAGGTGGAGCAGTGACATAAGTGTACACAGACGGAACATGATGTGTTACCGTTGGAGCTTTTGGAGAAGCAAATGTGTACACAAGAGGAGTATCCTGAGTTGAATAAGTGAGCGAAGCACTTTGAGTTTGCTAAAAGGTGGTAAAATTATCTCCTTGATTGAGTTCACTTGAAGTTGGAAACGAAGGTGGCGTGGGCCTTTTTTGGCGAGCATCAGGTGGTTAAATCTGAGAAGCAGCCTGGTATTGTGTTACCAAGAGGTTCAGTTCACCAATTCATTGCTCTAAACGAGAGATGACTTCCATGGGTGATTATGTTGCTACCGAGACACTAGGATTGGCCGCGACAGATGGAGTGGGGATCATTTCGGACGAAGCAACTGTGTGGATAGTGGAATCCATTTTTGACCGAGTCCTTTTAGTAGTCCAAATAAGAAATGAAGAGTCTGTAGAAATTTCCTTGAACTTAGACCGTGCAAAATATGGATGTTCTGTCAGCGGGTACTTTAGTGAAATAAGCAAGTTTGATTACCAACTCAAATAAGTCTGTTCTTCTATAAACAACTCAAAAAATAAGAGAGTTAGTCCATTAATAATAATAATCAACCAAAGTAACAAATAAAACAAATAACATTTGTTTTTCTTAAAAGATATTAGTCCAAAATTTGAAGAACAAAAGACTCTAAAAGGGTGACCAAAATGGGAAAACTTTGATCATTTTGTGAACTAAAAATTTAATGAAAGAAAGGAATTCGAACAAAGCAAACTAAATGATTTGAGTAAAGATTCAAATGTTGAATTTTTGGAAGGTTCAATTGAAAAGCCCTTTTGAGAATAAAGACGGCTTACAACTGACTTGAAACTGACTGAATATTTAGATGTGAAAAATAAGTTTCATGACCAATGAGTTCAACCTGAATTTGAATGATGACCTAATAAATTTTTTAAAGCTCTATTGAACCTAGAACTTGAGTGATTTTGAACGTATTTTGATAAGGAGTCAAAGACTAATTTGGGAGGGATAAAAAATTGAGCTTATAGGGCAAACAAGGTTTTGAGACTCGAAATAGAATAATGGACCAATCATATTTAAAGAAAAACATATGTATAGAACACATAAGTCAAGCAAGCACAAACGAAACAAAATTGGTAACATTTAACACACAAAAAATATATAACGCCTTCTAACATACATATGACCTTTTGAGCCAAAGGTAGGCCTAACGTTTGAAAGATGTGTATATCATTTGTGAAACATTCCATTTCCCCAAAAATATCTATACAAACCTTATGAATAAGACAAATGGGATACATATTAGAGAAGAGGGAAATAAATATTAGTCCCACGCAGGGGTACAATGGTAAACTAAACTAAACTTCCATGTGAAATCTTCATTCCCGAACATCTTGATGCTTTTGAATTTCTTCCCGATGAGGTGGATCTTCCTTTGACTTCAACAAATAAACTACCTATAAAATAAAAACCCGACCCCAAGGGACAATGGTACGCACAAATCGACATACATATCCTTCAAACTTAACAAATAGTTGAATGATAATCTTCATTGATCGGGGGTCAATTAGACACAAGGTGGTCTTCTAACGGACCCAATACACCTTGCGTATTGGGTCATCTTAGGTTAATGTACCTAAAAGAGAGTTTTGGTTTTGCTCTATGCTAGTTGACTAAGAGTGGCTTTTGAATGACCTGGAACCCAAGCAGACAACTTAGGTTGGAACTCACAACAACCATTAGACGCATGACAAACCAATAAATTGCAAATCATTCCAAAAAAGGGTTAACTACAAAAAAATCTGGTTGCGGTTTCACAAAACCGTTCTTTAATATACTGCATTTATGTCGTGGTGACGGAATGCCATGAATGCAATATGACAGTTAATATTCAAAATTTAAACACATAATTGCATAAAGTAACAATTAATACAATAATAGTAAGTCAAACGATAAAATCCTTTTGGATAGAACCTAGATGAATCCCCAGTGGAGTCGTCATTCTGTTACGATCCAATTTCAAAAACTAAAGTTTCAAAACCCTTTTATAAATTTGGCAATTTATGTTTATTTTTTTGAAAAAAATAACAATTTATGAATCTCTACTAATTTTTTTTAGAAATAATTAAGAAAACCATTTAAAAAGGGGGGTTTGAAAGAAAACATTTTAAATAAAAACCAGAGTCGGGTAAGGGTTAAAATAATTCTCTAAGGAAGGCTAGGGTTTACACATCTTATTGAATCCGCTAACACGCGGTTGATCGGCGGATTTAAAATCTTGGCTAATTTTAAAAGATAGTTGAATTACTTGGACAAATATTGTTTTAGAAATATTTTTTAACTTAACAATTTACCGTAGTTAAGATTTTGAACTAAATGGTTAGCTCAATATCATCAACATGGATTCAAAGCTAATTTAATAACTATGATAGAACATGAATGGTTTTTAAGTTATTCTATAAGCTTAAGTTGCCTAAGAACAATTTGTATTGATAAATAATTAGGCAAACCAACCTTTTGAAATAAAAATTGACAAATAACGTCAAATCTTATGAGGATTCATCCAAGTTAATAAAAAGGTTAGATGTCATAATAACAATGAAGCCAGACAAGTAATAGAAAGAAAAATCTGGACTTGGTCCAAATTCAGCCGCAGCCTCCTGTTCTTCTATAATGCACCTGGATTTTTGGACTTTTGTGTCCATAAATTCGTTCTTCGTATCACCGTTGTTGCAAGTTCAAATTGGACTTTTTAAGTCCAAAATTCCACCTTTCAGACTTTTGAAACTTCTGCAAAATCAGGTGTTCAAATTTCGGCCAATTTGAACCGAAAGCACTTTCATTTCAACTCTTTTGAGTTGTTGTTGTTGTTGGCTTTTGGGTTGTTGCCACTGATCTATTGGTATTTCTTGGGTTTTAACCCAATGATATTAACTTCCCTTTCAATCGGTTAAAAGGAAATTGACTCGGAGAGAGTAGTATGCAAGAGAGGGGAGTCCATTGGACTCATTCGGAGAGAGTTCATACAAAGAATAGAAGAAAGAATTACTAACTAATCAAGAAGGAGGTTGACACTAATTTAACATGTAAACAATGAAAACAAGGAGTACAACTTTCAATCTTAATACATTTACCTCATATGCAAAACAGAATTCAACATAATCACAATTTAATGTAAGCAAGAAGTTTGTCAGCAACTAACTGGAACAAATACACAATCATAAGCTTAATAGACAAAATTTCAGAGATAACAACAACAAATAGATGAAATGAATAGTCAATTCGAATAGCAACTAATAAACTGATGCACAGTAGAGAATATACCGGACTATTTCGCTTTATTAGAACTAGCAGCTTAAACAAACTCAAAATCACTAGCTATATGTATTAGATGACTGCACAAACTCAGGCCAAACAATGTCAATCTATCAACTAGAGAGCTAAAGTTTAACATGAGCTCTCAAATAGAACATATATATAACAATCAAATTCAAAACTAATAATCAGCAAATAATAAGAAATACAAAACCAAGACAATGTACGCAATTTAGGATCTATAGATCAAAGGAGTGAGATGAGGATCGAAAGGATTTAGGAGCAACCAAAGAGAAGTTGAATTAAAAATCAACTTCATCCAGAGCTCAACTAATCCTAGGATCAACTCATGATCCCTGAACAAATAAGATCCTTAATTGGACGAACAGTAGAAACAATGAAAATAAACACTTGATACATACAACAAACTCCAACTAACATATGATATAATAACATAGACTAAAATTAAACTAAATAGAAAAGGAATGGGTTACCTGGTTCTGGGCAGCGAACCAAAACAATGAATTGAGAAGATGACTCCACCACCTTTTCCAACTCAAACAACCACAAAATTTAAACTATTCGACCAAGATTTCCCAAACCTTTTAGGGGTACTCTAAAGTTTCAAAACTTCTCCCCTATGAATAGTGAAGAGAAAGGGGCTAATATAAGATAATTTCTGGGTCGAAATTGAGGGGGAAAATGATGTGGGAGTTGGAAAATTTTTGAAAATCCTTGCGTGGATAAGGAGTGCCCACTAGCTAGTGTACGAATTCATACCATTTTGAAATAAATTAGAACTGAAAAATCTGAAATTGAAAGGATAATACTGTTGAGTAATGCATTGTTGGAAGCTTGAGGCATCTTCGAGCTCATTCTATGCACGCAGAGAGTACGAATTAAAGGATAAAAATGGAAAACGACATATGAAATTGTGAATTAGGACTCATTCATTGCGTTCTTGTTTGAGCGCATCTCATTTGAATGAAGAAGAACATAATGGGTCAAGTATTTTAGAAGAAGAGTTGGCTGGGTCAATGAAAATGGGTCAAGTATTTGCTGATTTTGCTAAGTTTAGAGGCTCAATTGAATTAAAAAAAAAGAGGGAATAGGTCCCTTGGTTCACATTTTCACCAAATTCGAATTGTTTTAGCTCAAATTCGATAAAATGGAAATGAGACAAATTATGAATCTAATTAATTATTTAAGCTTCTTAACTTTGACAACACAAAATAACTATTTCGAAAAGAAAGATCTTTATTAAATTGTAACCACTTTTAAAGGAAATAAGATGCGTACTTAAATAAAAATCTATTTTTGGTAAAATGATTTACTAATTATTTATTCAAATTAAAAAAATATATAAATCTATATATTTTAAGTATATAGAGATATATTTTATAGTAAAAATGGAAAATTGCCTTGAAAATGATTTCAAAAGTGTTTTTTATTTTTTCCAAAACAATTACTTCAATTTGTTCGAAATTTAAGAAGTTTGAAAATTTATTAAATTGTGGAGGGTAAAAAATCTGTATCAACGAGCCTCATATTTCTGGTAGTCGGCCTCAATCCACAGGATGTCAGTAGAGGAGGTGGGAGTCGCTTCCACATCCGTCTTTTCATCTCGTGGCTCACGGGTCCGTTTGCACAACTCAGTGATCAACACTAGAAAGGGAAGAGATGTATGTCGATGCCTAGCTCTCATGGTCATCTCCTATCTAATTATTGCACCTAAATTGATGTGGTTCTTTGGAATGATGGATCCAAGACAGGCTGCTTTTCTGTGGCGGAGGATAGACTCGTTCTGGGATGGCATGATTGTGCTATTCATAAAACCGAACCAATACCTCGCTGCCACATTGAGGTCTTTCTTCTCTATTGTCACTCCGGCCTCAATCTACCTAGGAGTAGTGTCAGAAAGGAGAGGGGCAGCCAACTTTTCATATCCTCCAATGTTGTTCTCTTGATCATACTTTGGTAGTCATCTGCAAAGTTGAAAGTGCATTCCATTATGACGTTTATCTCATCACTATCACAGTTTACCTTCCTCCTTCGGACAAACACATAATCCTTCGGTTTGAAGGTAGCAGCCTTTCTTATTTATAACGATTCCTTTTGCTCGTGTGCGGGGCGCCATGTCTCTTCCCAGAAATTTGGGTCTAGCCATATCTACAAAACACATAGAAAGATGTTAGAAATAATTCAAGAAAATTGCAGAATTCAAGTTGCAGAAAGAGTCACCGAATCAGTCGGCAAGTCGCCGAGTCACTTGGGAGAGCCAGATCAGGCTCGTCGAACTAGCTCAAAAAATTTCTAGACGTAAGGAATGTCAGCGATGTTCAAGGACCTTCGGCGAATCTCCGACAACAATCGACGAGCCTAGACTAGCCCGCCGAATATTATATTGTATTTTAAGGGTTAGGGGCGCAGAAAGGGTGATCAAGCAACCTTAAGGCTTCCCGCTGAAAGTTACAGAATAAACATATCCAAAAAATCAAACCAAGGGAGATCAAAAGGGGACTTTGGGGAACCACCGAAACATTCGACGAGCTCAATGCAGCTCACCAAATGGCCAAACCTGCCAGTTTTCAACTCCATATCCCAAAATCAAGTACGCAACCCCCGAATTCAAAATCAAACAAAGACATTATCCAATCAGCACAAGACCCATATTCCCCATGCCCTTTGGGTACTTAGACTTCCCTCGATTTGGCCAAAATTGGTTATTTGATGACTTTTCCCTTAGGAATGATGTCAAACGATCCATCATTGGGAAAATCACGTCATTTAGGACAACTCGGAGTTACTTAAGCTTCACCCAACTAGACCCATTACAAAATTACTGCAACCCAACAATTTTGAACAAATTTTAACGTACAAAACACGGGAAATCATCATTTTAAGCATTTAGGCACAAGTTCAAACACATTACGGGCAATCCGACACATAAAATATTATAAAAGAAATTACCCAACACATATCAACATACATTTACCTAATGCATTTCAGTTTAACCACAAAACAAAAGTATGGGGTTCGGAAAACCAACGTGTATGCCGAATTTTGAAGTTGAAATGCTACGTGACAAAGTATTCCGATTCTAAATACAAATTCACACAAGAAAAATGGGTAAAAGCAATAAAATATTGAAGATTTAATGTTCAGGTGAGAATGCACAGGGTTAGAAATGAGAGAATATGAAAGATTTTGAAATTTTAAACCGTTTGGCCTTTAAAACCTTTCAGTTCGCGGCACCTTCAGTAGAGTAAGTTATCCATGCCAAACCACTCTGCGATGTGCCAAATGATACTTTACCTCGCCGAGTTTTACAGGACCTCCAGGGAATTTGGGGGTTCAAATGGAGGACAAAATCAGGCTCGCCGATTAAGAAATTAGCGCGGCTGAGTTTTCCAAACTTCCACTTCAAGCTTGTTGGGTCCTAGTGGCGGTCCAAGTCGGGCTCGCCGACCTCTTCGGCTAGTCGCCGACTTTTGGCTCGCCAAACTTCCCATTTTCCAACACTCTTCGCTTTTTAACCTACACAATCAACGCCCGTTATTCAAAATCTAAACTAAAGCATTAAAAATTTAGGTTACCTCCCAAGAACTACCTTAGTTAATGTCGAGACATCCTCTTTCAATTCTTTCAACACTTTGTCGAATCCTTCAAATTATTTAAGAATGTGTGAGAGCATATCTTTTGTATAGCCACCTTTGGATTCCTTTGGCTTTTGATACTCATGAGAAGGGACATACCTATCTTTGTCACCTTCCCTTTCATTCCAATTGTCGTTACGATCACGCCAATTTCGGTCATGGTCTCTCCAGCCCTTATCTTTATTCGAACCTTGATTTCCACCCGATCTTGTGTAGCTTGCACAATAACCTCCACCTTGATTGGTTAGGAAGTTCACTTCCTCATTGTACATCGCTTCAAAGTTTGCTTCATCGGGATTTACTCCACCAACACCCACAACATTAACACTTTTTGTACCAACACCTATGAATTTTTTAGCAAAGATATCCAACTGGGTTATCATTTTAGCCATTTTTTTGTCTCTCTCTTAATCCTTTTTGATATGCTCCATTGTCATTCTAAAATTGAGATGAGAGACCTGGTCCTCATGAGTGTACCATGCCCTATTGATCTTGGTCGTGCAATCAAGGAGTTGAGATGCTACTTCATCAGGTTGTTGCATTATACCACCGGGAACAAGTTGATTAGCCTCTCCTATGTTCACTGAGTCGATGCTCCTATAGAAGTATTGCAACAACACATTATTGGGAAATTCATGACTTGGTCATTGCGACACCAACTTCTTAAATCTCATCCACGTCTCATGTATAGGCTCACCTTCCATGCATTTGAAACCTTGGATACTACCCTTAAGAGACATCATCTTTAAGAGAGGAAAAAATCGCACTTGGAATGTAGTTGTAATCTTGTCCTAAGAAGTGATGGAATCCCTTGGCAACTCAGCCAACCACTTACTAGCCTCTCACATCATCAGTGAAAATTGGAACAACCTGAAAGGGACTAATCCTTGTGATTTTCTCTTGAATGAGAATGGACCACAAATATCCACGAAGTTCTGAATATGTTCATGGGGATCCTCATGAGCCAACCTCCCAAATAAACATTTCAATTGTACGAGCTGAAGCATTGTGCTAGTAATGTGAAAACAGTGTTTCCTTTAGTTGGAGGTAGACATATTGCCCCCACACCACCCAATGGAATTAGGTCATTAACGTTTGGGTCATTTACATCATTGAGGTTTCCAATATCATCTTGGTGGCACACTTGGATACCATTACTTTCGTTAACACTCAACTCATCCTCTGTTTAACACAAGCAACACAAAACCAAAAATTAAAATAAGTAGGTTCAACTATAACTAAAAAGATCACAATTCAACTTCACCAAAAGAATTTTATACAACATCACTCCCCGGCAGTGGCGCCATTTTTATTTGAGTAACGTCAAATATACTTCATCCAATTCTAAGTGCAAACAATCGTTAAGCAATATATAACCCAACAATTGAGTTGGGGTCGAATCCCACAGGGAGCAGTACGTGTTCAAATTCAATCAAGAAGTATGAATGTGATCTAACTAGATATAGTAATAGATATTATCGAAAAAGACATAAAATAAATTAAAAGGGGTGACACAAATGTCAGATGGGGGATTTTGGTTTGGAATTACCAACTACAACGCAGTGACAAACAACTTGAGATAATAATAAGGAAAGGAATTCTTGGGATGTGATCGATAATAGGAAAATTTCGATATACGGGTAATCGAAACTACTAGTAAACAACTAAAAATCAATGGGTAGGCTACACTATAAGGGAGATACCTTTCTCTCAAATAACTATCCTGAATCAGGTGATTTCATTTGAACATCAGCAAGCATAACCATGAAGCACAACCCACACCTTAAT
The DNA here is from genome assembly GCA_036250405.1 of Solanum raphanifolium. Classification (NCBI taxonomy): domain Eukaryota; kingdom Viridiplantae; phylum Streptophyta; class Magnoliopsida; order Solanales; family Solanaceae; genus Solanum; species Solanum raphanifolium. The sequence goes on along the minus strand of JAJOOE010000410.1, from coordinate 44,677 downwards.
TCATCCACTCTCTCGAGCTAGATGGGTAGGATTGGGCTTAGGATTCACTCTCTCGAGCTAAACACAATTCAACCCAATACCTACAAATCATTAATCAAAAATCTTAGTTCTAAAACCTCTCTCTCGATCTAGCTAAGAACACAAGGTTATAACTTCATTTGCAACTATAATTCATAACTTAAACCACAACTAATAATTAAACCCACTTCAATATAGCATTTACACTAATAATTAAGAATACACATAAACTAATTCAACCCATAATCACATGATCACACCCCAAGAATTGAAATCGAAGAAAATCAGTAACCCACTTGGAAAATCTCCGAATTAAATCTCCAAAAACATTCAAGTTTTCTAAGAACTATTCTAAAATGGTAGTAAACTAAAATCTAGAGAAGAGAACTCCTAAATTAACTGTTCAACATCTAATGTATAGTCGCCAAACATAAGCCACGAAGGACCATTAGGCAAGGTAAGTGATGCTTATCGTGACCAATGACATTAACCTACGGTATGAGTGTCTACGATCATCGATAGTATAGTAACCCAACTAAAGGTTGGGGTCGTGTCCCAAGGGAGTGGTTTTGAGAATTGATAGAAAAATAAAATTAAGCTCTAACTAGTCGTAGCTAAAGATATTAATGAGTAAAAACATAATAAATAAAAGGGGGTGAAACAAAAGTGTCAAATAACGATTTGGGGGTTTTGTCAGGATTAGTAAAAATAGCAAAAATTAACAAGAAAATCAAGTATGGGGAAATGTTCTTGGGGTGTGATGGCAATACAAGTTAAGATAAGTAGTTGGGTACATGCTTTTGAAAGGAAATTTGTAAGATAATAGTGACTAGGCTAACCTTTAAATGGAAATAAGTTCCCTCTCGGGAAACTTACCCCGTTTCAAATGTGTTCCTCTCGGATACCCATTTGCCGAATGAAGACCACCCTACGCTTTACCCCACTCACTCTCTCGAGCTGAGTGTTAGGATATAAGACTAGTGCTCACCCTCTCGGGCTGAACCTCATGTCGACCCACTCCTTAGCCCATTAGTCTTGTGGTCTTGGTTTCGCGACCTCCCTCTTGGGCAAGCCGAAATCACATGGGTGGCTTTGTATTTGCAACTACAAACCCTTTAGATTAAACCACAACCACTAGGTGAAATCACCATTAAACTACATCTAACCTATCAGCAAGCAAGGCCCAACAATAATATCAACACATATTTGCTAAATCACACCCCAAGAATGGGGGGTTTTAGCCACACATCAAGAAAAAACAAAATACACCTAAAATGATAGTAAAATCAAATGGGTATAAGAAATTAAACCTTTATTGAAGCAAAGGAAGAAGAATGGAGAAGACCCACTTCCAATTTGGGGAAGATGAGATCCTTCTTTCTTTAAGTCTCCCAAAAACCCTCTCCAAACTTAAGAGAAAAATATCCAAAAAGTACTACTCTATTCTTCAAATTAAAATAAAGGTTCTCCTTTCCTTTAATTAATAACAAGTTTAGTATTTATAGACTTCAAAAAATAGCGCTGGCGAATCTTTCGACGAAGTTAGTTGATGCCGTCGAATGACTTGGCGACTCGCCCTTCTTCTGTTTCATCGTCGTTTTATGCTTGCCTTTAGCATCTTCACGTTCTGGACCATTGGGCGATATAGTACTGCTTTGCAGAACTATTCGGCAAAGCGCCAACTAATCCTTTCATCGCCTTTTTCATCCTTCTCCTTCAGGGCTTCGCGTACTGGAACAAAGGGTGGAGTAAATCCCTTCAGCGAATCGCCAAAGGTTCTTTGCGATGCCCATGCTTCAGCTTCTTCGTTCTTTTCAGGCTTTTTGTTCCTTTTTGCGCCTAAGTGTCCATGCTTCCACTAAAAATTCAAATGCTTGAAACTTAAGAGTTTTCATAAGATATTGAGATAAAATAAGCATTCGAGGACACTATTTCTATCAAAATAAAGCCCTAAACGAGTCCAATTTGTGGACTCATCAACACCCCCAACTTAAACTTGTGCTTGTGCTGAAGCAAACTCAAGTTTAGTCGTTCAAAAAGGGTGTCTCAAACAGTGCTGCACAAGACTCAATCATAAACATACAAAATATGATTCAAATTACGTATGCAAAGATCAACCGTGTACTCAAAGATTCAAGTTGTGACGCACCACTACCAGAGATTGTCATGCTCGCAATACTTGCTACTTGTGCGAGTTCAAGCTCGACAAACAATATCTAAATGCCCTCACATGAAGAATGATTCCATATTCACACACAGAGGTTAATCAATTCAAGATCAGGAATCAGATGCAACGCTCACACTAAAAAGAGGAACACAATGCATGCTTTCACCCGTAGGTTTGCCCTTATTTTCCAATCGAGTTTTGATTCGGCTTACTCAAGATCATAAAGGTGTTTATAAGGCTTGTAATGGGACTGAGTGTAAAGGTATGGTCATTTAGGCTTAGTGACTTTTTCCTCGTGGGATGTGATATTCTCAAGGCATTCACTTCTCTTCCTTTATCAATTCTTTTTCTAATGCTTCTAAGTCACCTGTTTATTCACCTTCATGGATTGCTTGGAAACCCGATTTTCTTCGTATCTTATTCCACATTTGTTTTTGAAGGGGTTTCCACTTATGCAATTCCATGGGTTAGGGGGAATTTTTCTTGCACTTCTTGACTTCTTGTTTTCCTTTTTACCACACCCCCAACTTAGGCTTTTGGCCTAAGTTGGCTATTCACTAAATCACAAATTAAGAGGATTGTAGGTAGTGGGTCAAGTAAGGTCTAGGGTTCACCAAGGTTCTTCCACAGAAAGGTTAGGCTCAAAGGGTGTTCAAAAGAGTTTCACACACTCACGCGTAGGCCACAAAAGAGGTATATGTCAAATTTGCCTCACACTCTTTAAAATTGCCTAAGATCATTTCAAGAGGATGCCTTTCTAAATCAATCAAACTAACAGGGCAAATTCTAGGTTTATTCATGCATGGTTCAAAGCAAGCTAATCGCACAAGGCAATTGACACTTAAGTCAAACAAGACTACACACTTTCGCTAGTGTACCACAGTCATAACAAGAGAATCAATTTGATAAATGGCTAATCACAATGAGATGCAAAGAGTTCACATATTGACTATGCAACTTCATTTGGCCTCATCGTAGCCATACATGCATGTTTGTTCAATTGAGAGCACTATTCAAGTCATCGATATTGATCGAAACCGAGACTTAAATTCTTGCAAAAGAATAGCCACATTCAACTCACGAGGGGTGGCAAAAATGTGTGAAAAGATTCAAAAAAAATTGGAAGGGTCAAAAATCATTTGCAATTAAAATAAATGGAGCCACCAGCTCAAACAATCGCAAAGCAGTTTTAAAAATACAATGAAAAATAGACAAACCCAAATTTTTAGAAAACACAGAAATCCAAAGCAAGCAAATAAAGGTGCGCCTCACCCCACCACAATCAAAATATATTTGTCCCCAAATATATAACAATCATCCAGAGGTCAAATTAAAGAAAGTCAGAGATAGGGCTAGAGAATAACCCTAGTTAGGCAGCTGTTTCCAGTTGGAGTCCTTGAACAAATGTCGCCTAAAGCAGAAGGTATGCTAGGGACGTTTGGTGCATTGCCGAGTGATTCATCAAGCTCTGTACAGCTTTTCTTAGCATTCCAATGCGCCTATCTTCAACCCACGCTCTCGAGTGATTAATCAGCTGCCTTTTTATGCATTGTCCTGCAGCTTATCCAGTTTGTTTCCATACGGTGGTAGCATTTTGGTTTCTGAGTGATTCGGCACTTCACAAAATAAATTTTTAATTCGCCGAGTTTTACAGAACTACTCAACAGTTGTAGATGTTCAAACGGCGATGACCATCTGGATCACTGATTATGTGGGCGATTTACCGAAACTATTCTGAGCTTGCCGACTTTTACAGACTCCAGATTTTGAAGATATCTTATGTCAAACGGTGGAATAGATTTGATCGCCAGCTTCTTCGGCGACTTGCCAACTGGATCTGCTGCTCGCCGTTATGCACCTCTTTGGCACCTAATTACACCTCGGTCAAAGACTACTCTTCGTCCGCAGAATCACCCATGGTGTAATTAGGTGAATCTTCGGTGAACGAAGGATAGTGACCCGTCATTAAATGGGTGATTTGAGCATCCTGCATTTGAATTGTCATGAAGTGAGAGGCTGACACTTCGTTTAGCATTTCGACGTTTTCCTTAATCTTATTAAACATAATATTTTGTTGAATGAATGATAGGGCTTCATCATCCTGTATACCTCTTTGCTTCTCCCCGTGTCTACATTCTTGAAGGGTGGAGTGCTTTCCTTTTGTACCTCCAATTCCGTGACTCTGGTAGATAGATAATTCAACTGGGTAGCTAGTGCATCCCACTCCTGCTTCTTTTTGGCTTCTTTGTTGACTTCTACCATGCCATCAAGGAGTTTCACTACAACTTCATAGGGCTGGTGTAGCATACCACCCTCGCAAATTTGATCAGCTATATCTTTATTCTCGAGTCCTAGACCCCTGTAGAAGCACTCCAGTAGCCCCTTGTCTGTCATCCTGTGAGATGGGCATGGTTGCAGCACCGCTTAAAACTTCTGCCACAAATCCTGAATAGTCTCATCCCCTTCCTGTTTGAAGGTTACTACGTTGTCCCTGAGGTTCAATAACTTCAGAAGGGGATGATCCGTGTGGTATCCATTATGCTTTTCCATCCTTAGTTCCCTGCTTTGATATTCAAACTAGGAAAACAAAACTACAATTTAGATTAGTAACACTAAAACTAGAAAGAATTAAAACATTTATGTAACTACGAATTCCCAAATAACACCATTCCCCGGCAGCGGCACCATTTTGATGCTTATCGTGACCAACGACACTAACCTATGGTATAAGTGTCTACGATCGTCGATAGTAGAGTAACCCAACTAAAGGTTGGGGTTGTCTCCCAAGAATGGGGGTTTTTGGCCACACATCAAGAAATAACAAAATACACATAAAATGATAGTAAAATCAAATGGGTTTAAGATATTAAACCTTGATTTAAGCAAAGAAATAAGAATGGAGAAGACCCACTTCCAACTTGGGGAAGATAGGATCCTTCTTTCTTCAAGTCTCCCAAAAACCCTCTCCAAACTTGAGAGAAGAATATCCAAAAAGTACTATTCTATTATGCAAATTAAAATAAAGGTTCGACTCTCCTTTAATTAATAACAAGTTTAGTATTTATAGACTTCAGAAAATAGCGCTGGCGGATCTTTCGGCGAAGTTAGTCGATGCCGCCGAATGACTCAGCAACTCGCCCTTCTTCTGTTTCATGCTTGCCTTCAGCATAGTCACATTCTGGACCATTGGTTGGTATAGTACTACATCGCGGAACTATTCGGCAAAGCGCCGACTGCTCCTTTCATTACCTTTTTTATCCTTCTCCTTCAAGGCTTTGCGTACTGGAACAAAGGGCGGAATAAATCCATTCGGCTAATCGCCAATGGTTCTTGGCGATGCTCATGCTTAAACTTCTTCGTGCTTTTCAGCCTTTTTGTTCCTTTTTACCCCTAAGTGTCCATGCTTCCACTAAAACCTCAAATACCTGAAACTTAAGAGTGTTCATCAAATATTGAGAAAAAATAAGCATTCGAGGACACTATTTCTATCAAAATAAAGCCCTAAATGAGTCTAATTTGTGGAATCATCAGTAGGTCGGGTTCAGCGATGGGTTTGGTGAACCGTGCATTGCTCTTTTGTATTGCCTTGTTGCCTTGGCTATAAGCATCCTCAAGTCCTGTAACTTTGGATAATCTCTCTTTTCATCGCGGAACTTCTCGGCGATTTGCCGACTGCCCCTTTTCTATCGCCAACGTGGTTTCATACCTTAGAATGGCACACTTGAACTTTAGGCGGTCAAATAAGACACTCGGCGATTCGCCAAATGCTCTTGGCAATCATCAGTCTTGCATTTCTTCATTTTGTTTCGTTCCTTTTTGTCAGTTAGTGTCCTTTCTTTGTTCCTCAATCCATATACCTAAAAATCAAGTCTTTAACATCAGTTTATGGCATAAATTAAGCATTTGAGGATAGTAAATCTATACAAACAAGCCCTAAATGAGTTAAAATCTCGAACTCATCAACACCCCAACTTAAACTTTTACTTGTCCTCAAGCAAAACTCAAGATCAGTAGTTCAAAGAGGATGTCTCAAATAGTACTGCATAAGACTCAATATGGATGCACACAACAAGGTTCAACTTACTCATGCAATGATCAATTGTTCAGCCAAAGATTCAAATTGTGACTCACCATTATCAAAGATGCCCAAGTTCACAATAGTTGCTTCAAATGCAAGTTCAAGCTCAACAAAGGTATTTAAATTCCCTCGCAACAAAGATGATTCCCTATTCACACAAAGTTCTTCAAAAATTTATAGGTCCAGAATCACATACGACTCTCACACTCACAAAGATGAACACATGTATGATTTCACCCATAGGTTTACCCTTATTTTCTAATCAACATTTGTTTAAGCTCACTTAAGATGACCAAGGTCTTTTCATGTTTTGTAACAGGGCTGAGTGTCAAGGTATGGTTACTTAGAATTAGTGGCTTCTACCTGCAAGAATTGTGGTGTCACGACCCGAGTCTAGACCCCGGATGCGACACGGTGTACAAGACTCTATAAAGTCTCATACAAACCTCATAGCATATTCATTGCATAAGATACTTAGAAATAGTGTGGAATTTTAAATTTTTATTTTATAAATCCAACAATCGATAACATTAAAAGAAAGCGGAAGTCTATTGTCTCGCATGGCCATCTAACAATATTTTGAAACAAAATAGGGTAGCGGCCCTTTACAAACGAAGTCTAACATATGTCTATTACATGAAAGAAAATGAAACATCAAAAGTGTTTGTCCTCAATCTATAAGGACATACCTCTTAGCATGAAAGAATCTCAATCCAAGTCCTTGAACTAGAGAAGATCACTCAAATGTCGGAACCTACACTTGTAGTAAACATAAAAGAATATGGGTTAGCACAATTAAGTACTAAGTATGACAGCCATGCAAAAACCATGCTTAAAACAGACATTATATTTGAAAGCCATAATATATGCCAATTTGAGAAAACCTTCATGAACATAAGCATAAGAGGCATAATATAAAACATAATTAACGTACATGTCATTTCTTCATATTAGAACATATTCAACATATAAACCACTTCTTCACATTAAGCCTTCACCTCAAGTAACCCTCAAGCTATACTTTGTGCAAAGAATGAATAGCATCCCATACCACCTCCACACTAAGTACCACATCAAGGTCACCAAAAGTGAACTTAACATTCATCCTTTCCATCTTTACGCCATACTCATACATAAGAGACATACACATTTCATAAGTCATATCAACACATTATGACCAACATCTAGGACAACCCTAAGTCATACTTGTGCAATGTATGAGTAGCATCCCATACTACTACTCACACTAAGTATTCCTTTGAAGTCACCATAGACAAGGCACATTCATATTCAACAAGTCATAACAATGAAGTAACTCATAATACCATCCAAGTAAAGCATGCATCATAAAATATAAGCATTTAAGTCAACCATTCTTCATTAGCTTCATTCAGAGCACCTTCATTCATTAGACCAACATTAAACAAACATTCTCCTTAACATCATCATAAGATCACATTCATTTCATTTAACATTATAAAGGAACACACCATAACGCCTCTCAAAGCCTACTTGTGCAATGCATGGATGGTATCACATACTACCACCCACACTAAGTAGTGCATTCTTGAGAAGCCATAGTTCATTAACATTCTTTTTGGGGGTAATCCTTAACCGACATATACCATGTGAGCAATTCATGGAATCCCGGTGTCACCCTCACCGGATAAGGGATTTCTACTTGCCTAAGGTAGGACCATTATTTTTAGCTTATGTGGATCCACTAGCTACACCTATGTGGGAACATAGTTTATGGATAAGGAGACTTCTACTAGACACCCCGCCTCAACTTACGGATGAACATCCATCTCAAGAGATTGCAACTAGATGCCCCGCCTCAACTCATGGATGAGCACCCATCTCAAGCCATATCCACTCGATTCTTAGCATTATTCCCCACAGAATACTTAACATTCATTACAATCATTAATTATAGGATAAGAGATTGTTACTAGATACTCCACCTAGACTCATGGATGAATATCCATCCCAAACCCAACATTCATTCATTGGATAGCTCATAGATTCAAAGATGAGAATAACCTTTCACCTAATAATCCCCACATTGTGAGAAAGTCGTTTCACACATTAGAGTACAATTAAGAATATCTTTTCAATATATACTTAATCATTAACATAATCATGAAACTTCATTCATTAGTCATTCATGTGTGTGTGTGAGTATGTCAGAATAACATTTCACAACATTCAATCATAACATAATTACATTCTAAACATGATCATAACACTTTCATTGAGATCACACACATATACTTCACATCATAATTATACATAGATTTGTCATGAACTTTCCTTACAAGGCAATGAACAAACATTAACTCATAAATCTAAGATACGGCAATAGATAAGGAAATTGGCATGATTCAACATCAAATTCAATATAAACATAAGCAATTCAACATACTACCATGATCAATCAATTCCCAATCACAATTCACAACTTATGAATTTTGGGGTAAACATGGGGTCAAGGGAAAAATCATCTTAATTCATATTTAAATCCACAATTCATTCAGAATTAAATGCAATAAAACCTTTGAAAAATGTTTGGAATCGAACCCATGCATAGATTGAAAACTAGGGTTTTTGGGGATACATTAGAGACTTGAAATAACCTTAGAAATTGGCTCCTTGAAAATAACTAAGTCAAGGATGAAGACTACCATACCTTTTATGGAATAACTTCACGAAAATCCCATGAAAAGGTGAAGTCTTGAGGTTGGAAGCTTGAATCCTTCACCTTCAATGGAGGTTTCTAGAGAGAAAACTTTTGGAGGGGTAGTTTCTAACTTTGGGGTGATTTGAAAAAATGAATTCTAAAATAGAGTTTAATACTTTAAAAACTCATAAAATATCTTAATAAACCAATAATAACCATCCATTAACTAAACTAAACTCAAAATGAATTTACCAAATAATCCTCCCCTTGTCCGAGTCGAAGACAACAACACAGGTGGTGACTCACGAACCCCACCCACAGATCACGGGTGGGTCCATGCTCCGTGCTGCTGAGTCATGGTTCGTGACTGCAAGTTGTTTTATGGGGGCTTGACCTAAGGAGGCCATCCACGGGGCGTGCATGGACCTACGGGGCGCAGGTCGCCTTCCGTAGGTCATATCATTTTTGGGCAGTTTTTGTTTCTTTGGGGTCTTCGGGGTTAGGCTTTAGTGTGCTCCTCAAGGACCCCTAGGGTGGTCCTTGGGGATTCGTATCTTGACGTTTAACCTCTAAACCCCTCAACCATAGCTCGGGACAATATTCTACCACCTCAAACCTCACATCATCTCAAAGAGAAACTCGTTAGGCTCTAGTTTCACCTATTCATTTTACGGGTCGTCACATATGGTATGAACATCACTTTCCTCCTTTTCTTTAACATTTTGATCATTCTCATAATCCACCACATTATTCAACTTCATATGAACTACCAGATACCCCATTTCTTTTGCAACTTCCACTACTTTATTTCCCAACTTTTTCATTCTTTTTCTTTTCTTTCTTCTTATTTTTTTTTTACATAGAGGGGTTCCATCTTTTTTAATACCATTACTCAAGGGGGGATTTCTCACACTTCTTGATTTTCCTTCTCTTTTCACCACACCCCCAACTTAGGCTTTTGGCCTAAGTTGCCTATTCAACAAACCACACTTCATGAAAGTTATGGGTAAATGGATAAAGAGGGGTCACAATTGTTCATGTTTTTTCCAAGAAAAGGATAAGGTTAAAGAGAGTCCAAGAAAGGTTCACACATCTCACAAGGTTGGCCACAAAAGAGGTATATTGTCAAATTGTTTCACTCTTCAAACTTGTCGCCTAAGATCATTTCAAGTGCTTGCATCACTTAGTCAACTGGACCAATGGGACAAATTCTAGGTGTCATCACACAAAATGTTCAAAGTAGTCTCATCACACAAGGCATTGGCACATACATCGAACAAGACTCCACACTTTCTAGCTATTGTGCAATATTTATCACAAGAGACTCATTCGATAACCGGCTAGTCACAACAAGATTCTAAAGGTTCACAGATTTTCTATGAAACTTCATTGGCCTCATCGTAGCCGCACATTATTTTCGTTCAATCTAGAGAACTATTCAAGTCATCGGTATTAATCACAACCGATACTCAAATTCGCACATGAACAACCACAATCACGCACAATAGAGGTGGCAATAATTTTAAAATTAGGTTCAAAACCATTTCCATTCAGAACAAGGGGCCACAAGCTTAAGCATCCACAAAATTAAGATCAAAACACATATATAGATCAACAAAACCCAATATTCACAAACAAAAAAGAATCACAAGAGGTAGTTATGGAAATACCTCAGCCCACCCACAAAATAAAAGCAGTTGTCCTCAAATGCAACTAAAACAAAGATAATCAACAAAAAGAACAGAGAGAGAGGTAAAAATGTCATCCTACCAGGCTAAGGCTGGGGTGAAGTCTACATCGCATTCTCTCCATCTATCGGGACATTAGTACCTAGGATAATACTCTAGGGCTGGGCAGCAGTTCCCGGAGTCTCATAAACATTAGCTCCACTGGAGCCTACCATAGAAATATCTATCAAAAATTTATAAACAGCTGAATGTACCATGGCCTCCTCAACCTGAGTCAAGCCCTCATAGGTTGTCTCCTCCTGATCACCAAGTTGCTTCTCATCAGTCTTAGCATCAGACTCTCCAGCCACATCATCAACTCTAGCCTCATCTCTAGTGGTAGCCGGAGGCACATCAGAATAGGCCAAAATATCTTTGTCCAGGTCTTCATGGATCTCCATGGTCCCAAAACTAGCAATATATTAGTGGAGATCACCTAGTCCAAATCTTTCCTCAACTCCACAATTGCGGCCTTTAAGGCCGCCACCTCATGAGTGGCTCCCTAACCTCTCTCACTCACCTTTATCCTCACTGTGAGGGCATCAATAGAATCACTAAGGGGTGTCAATGCAGCGGTGAGAGATCTCTCAATCATCCTAGAGAGCACAGCCTCTAGCGTGGAGGCACGCATGTTAGAAGAATGGGCTAGAGGCCCCATCCGTAGCACCATGGTCTGGTTAAGTGGAGGTCGAGATGCAACAGTGCTAGTAGCATACCTAGGAGGTAGGGGAGAGGAAGAAGAACTCAAAGTCACAGAGGGGGTAGAGCAAGAAATACCTTAAGGCCCAGTGGCCAGAGTAGGCAATAATGCCTATGCATGTAATGTATCAATATAAACCACCGAGGATGTATCCACTGGACCTTTCCTCCTTCTCTCAACCTCATCTTTCTGGTCCTCAGGCTCAATCTGCCCGATCTCAGTAGAAGAGGTGGGCCTCACTTCCGCATTCATCTTATGACATACGGGCCCGTCTGAATAGCTCGGTGATAAACACCAAAAAGAGAAGAGATGTATGTCGCTGCCTAGCTCTGATGGCCTTCTCCTGTCTAATAATAACACCTAAATTGACGCGCTTCCTTACAATGATGGATCCAAGACAGACCACCTTTCTTTAGCAGAGGATAGACTCGTTCTGTGATGGCATGATTGTGCTACTAATAAAATGAACCAATATCTCGCTGCCACATTGATGTCTTTCTTCTCTATTGGCACTCCGACCTCAATCCACCTAGGAGTAGTGTCGGATAGGAGAGGGGCCAGCCAACTTTTCATGTCCTCCAATGTCATTCTCTTGATCATACTTTGGTAGTCATCTGCAAAGTTGTAAGTGCATTCCAATACGACGTTTATATCATCACTATCACATTTTACCTTCCTCCACAGGCAACCACATAATCCACTAATTTTAGGTAGCAGCCTTTCTCTTTCCCTGGGGTACCAAAGCTCTGTAGGTTGAGTACACATCCCAGACCCAATTAGGAATGTAGGAGTCCCGGAGTTTAGTGAAGAGTTGGAATTTGTGGGACTTAAGGGTGCATCATATTTTCGGATATCTATCCACCACCCATCTGTGGACAACCTCTTCTCCTCAATGATAGTCCTCAAACACTTGGCCTTTAGTATGTTGAGAGACCAAGGATGAGGACCCTGTATATGTGGTTCTGGGACCACTATCTCATCTAAAGCTTGAGGAGAAGGAGTCTAAGGCACCCGGATCCTAGACGGATCATAAATCCCGTTTGAGCGCATTTCTATTCTCTGAGCTAGTAGAAGCTCGTTATCCTCAATTATAATGATTCCTTTTGTTCACTTGCGGGGAAACATGTCTCTTCTCGGCACTTTGGGTCTAGCTATATCTGCAAAACACATAGAAAGGTGTTATAAATAATTCAAGAAAACTGTAGAATTCAATTTGCAGAAAGACTCGCTGAACTAGTCGGTGAGTCACCGAGTCATTTTGGCGAGCCAGATCGGGCTCACCAAAAGTACTAGTTCAAAAAATTTCCTGAATTAAGGCATGTCGGTGAAGTTCAATACCCTTCGGTGAATCTCCGGCACCAATCGACAAGCCTAGACTAGGCCGCCACATATTACAGTGTATTTTAAGGGTTAGGGGCGCAGAAAGGGCTATCAAATGAGCCTTTTGACGAGTCACTGAGTGAACTCGGCGAGCTCAGCCTTCCCGCTGAAAGTTACAGAATCAACTTAGCCAAAAAATGAAATTAAGGGTGAATAAAGGAGGACTTTGGCGAACCGCAGAACCATTCGGCGAGATCGACATAGCTCGCCTAACGGCCCAATGTGCTAGGTTTCAACCCCATTTCCCAAAATCAAACTCGAAGCCCTAGAATTCAAAATCAAACACACACATTATCTAATCAGCACTAGACCCATATGGCCCCTCCCATTGGGGTACTCAGACTTCCCCCGATTTGGCCAAAATTGGCCATTTGATGACTTTTGCCCTTACGAATGACGTCATACACTCCATCATCAGGAAAATTATGTCATTTAGCACAACTCAAGATTACTTAGACTTTACCCAACTAGAACCATTACAAAATTACCGCAACCCAACAACTTAGAACCAATTTCAATGCACAAAACTTTAAAAGTCATCGATTTAAGCATTTAGGCACAAGTTCAAACACATTACGGGCAATCGGACATATAAAATACAATTTAAGCAATTACCCAAGATATATCAACATAAATTTACCTATTGAATTTGAGTTTAACCATAAAATGAAAGTATGGGGTTTGGAAAACCAACCTGTATGCCGAATTTAGAAGATGAAAATCTAGGCGGCAAAGTATTCCAATTCCAAACATGATTTCACACAAGAAAAACTAGTAAAAGCAATAAAATATTGAAGATTTAAAGTTCGGGTGAGAGTGCACGGGGTTAGAAATGAGAGAATATGAAAAATTTTAAAATTTTAAATCGTTTAGCCTTTAAAACCTTTCAGTTCGCGGAACCTTCGATGGTGTAAGTCATCCACACCGAACACTTGGTGATGCACCGAGTGGTACTTTACCTGGCGTAGTTTTACAGGAACTCATGGCATTTTTGGATTGCCGACCTGTTCAGCGTGTCACCGATTAAGCAATCAGCCCGTCCGAGTTTTACAGACTTCTACTTTAGGCTTGGTAGGTTCGACGGCGGTCCAAGTAGGGCTCGCCGGCATCTTCGGCGAGTCACCGAATGGACTTTTGGCTCATCAAACTACTCATTTTCCAGCATTCTTCACTTTTCAACCTGCAAAATCAACACCCACTATTAAAAATCAAAACTAAAGCATTAAAACCTTGGGATGCCTACCAAAAAGTGCCTTAGTTAACGTCGTGGCACGAAGAAAGTACCCATTTGGGCTTCATTTTTTAGGTTTTCCATCGTTTCACTAGACAACCCCCCCCCCCTTGTTGTCTTGGATTTAAATTTGAAGAAATTTGACCCATTTGGGTCTCTAGCTACTTAATAGAAACTGAGTGAGAGGTCACCATCTGATTGAGATTCGAGACATCCTCGTTCATTTCTTTCAACACTTTTTCGGACTCATTAACTTTGTTAAGAATATATGAGAGCATATCTTATGTACGTCCACTTTCAGATTCCTTCAGATTTTGACACTCATGGGGAGGGACATACCTATCTTTGTCACCTTCCCTTTCCATCCAAATGGCTTTACGATAAAGCCAATCTCTGTCGCGGTCTCTCCTGCCCTTATCTCTATTTCAACCTTGATTTCCACCCGGTCTTTGGTAGTTTGCATGATAACCTTAGCCTTGATTGGCTAGGAAGTTCACTTCCTCATTGTACATCGCTTCAAACCTTAACCAACACCCATTATATTAGCACTCTTTGTACCAACACCCATGACAGTTTTCAGTAAGATATCAAGCAGGGTCATCATTTTGGCCATCTATTGGTCTCTCTCTTGATCCTTTTTTATCTATTCCTTTCTCATTCTAAAACTAAGAGGAATGACTTGGTCCTCACAAGTGAACCATACCCTATTGATCTTGGTCATGCAATCAATGAATTGAGACGCTACTTCATAGGGTTGTTGCATTATAACACCGGGAACAAGTTGATCAGGCACTCCTTTGTTCACCGAGTCGAGGCTCCTATAGAAGTATTGCAGCAACACATTATTGCGAAGTACATGAGTTGGGCATTGCAGCACTAACTTCTAAATCTCAGCCACGTCTCATGTATAGGCTCACCTTCCAAGGATTTCAAACCTTGGATACTATCCCTAAGAGTCATCATCTTCGATGGGGAAAAATCGCAATTTGAATGCAGTAGTAAGCTCATCCCATGAAGTGATGGAATCCCTTGGCAACTCAGGCAACCAGTTACTAGCCTCTCCCATTAGAAAAAATAGGAACAACCTGAGACGAACTAATTGTTGAGATTTGCTATTGAATAAGAATGGACCACACATGTCCACAAAGTTTCGAATATGCTCATGGGGATCCTCATGAGCCAGCCCTCCAAATAAACTTTTCAATTGTAGGAGCTGAAGCATTGTGCTAGTAATGTGAAAAACAAAGTTTCCTTCAGTTGGAGATAGACGTATTGCCCCAACACCACCCAATGGAATTGGGTCATTTACATCATTGAGGTTTCCAACATCATCTTGGTGGCCCACTTGGGTACCATTACTGTTGTTAACGCTTATCTCCTCCTCTGTTTAACACAAGCAACACAAAACCAAAAACCAAAATAAGTAGATTCAACCATAATTAAAAAGATTACAATTTAACTTCCCCAAAAGAATTTCAAACAACACCACTCCCCGGCAGCGGTTCCATTTTGATTGGAGTATCGTCAATTAAATACAGTACATCCAATTCTAAGTGCAAACGATCGTTAAGCAATATATAACCCAACATTTGAGTTGGGGTCGAATCCTAAAGGGAGCGATACATGTTCAAATTCGATCAAGAAGTATGAATGTGATCTAACTAGATATAAGAACCAAAATTATCGAAAAGGACATAATCAAATTAAAAGGTGTGACACTAATGTCAGATGGGGGGTTTTGGTTTGCAATTATCAACTACAACGTAGTCACAAACAACTTGAGATGACAATAATGAGAGGAATTCTCAGGATATGATCGATTATAGGCAAATTTCGATATATTTGTAATTGAAACTACTAGTAAACAACTAAAAATCAATGGGTAGGTTAGACTATAAAGGAGATAGCTTTCTCTCGAACAACTATCCCGAATCAGGTGATTTCTTTCGAACATCAACAAGCATAGCCATGAAGCACAGCCAACATCTTAATTCATCCACTTTCTCGAGCTAGAGAGTGCGGATTCACTCTCTCGAGCTAAACCCAACTCAACCCAATACCTACAAATCATTTATCAGTTATAAAACCTCTCTCACGAGCAAGCAAAGAACATAAGGTTAGAACTGCATTTGCAACTACAATTAATAAATTAAACCACAACTAATGATTAAACCCACTTTGATATAGCATTTAAACTAGTAATTAACAATACCCATAAACTAATTCAACCGATAATCAAATGATCAAACCCCAAGAATTGGGGATTTAGCCAAACATCATAAAAAAGGTAAAAACGGTTACCAAATCGATTAGCCATCAACTAGGTACGAGTAATTAAGCCTTTACAATGCTCAAAATCAAAAAATCAGTAAACCACTTGGAAAATATCCGAATTAAATCTCTAAAAACCGTCAAGTCTACTAAGAACTATTCTAAAATGGTAGTAAACTAAAATCTGGAGAAGAGATTTCCTAAATTAATAGTTCAAAATCTAATTTATAGTCGCCAAACATAAGTCACGAAGGACCATTAGGCGAGGTGAGTCGGGTTCACCGAGTGGTTCGGCGAGCCACTCATTGCTCTCTTCTATCATCTTTTTTGCCTTAGCTCTCAGCATCCTCAAGTCCTGTAACTTTGGGCGATCTCTCTTTGCATCGTGGAAATGCTCAGCGATTCTCCAACTACCCCTTTTTGTTGCACACTTGGTTTCTTCCCTCAGGGATGGAACACTTGTACTTTAGGCGGTCAAATTAGCCACTCGGCGATTTGCCAAGTGCTTTTGGTAATCATTAGGCTTGCATTTCTTTATTTCTTCATTTTTTTTGTTCCTTTTGGCTTATTAGTGTCCTTGCTTTGTTCCTCAATCAAGATACCTGAAAATCAAGGCTTTAACATTAGTTTATGGCCAAATTAAGCATTTTAGGATACTAAATCTATATAAACATAGCCCCTAATCAGTCTAAATCTCAGACTCATCAAGACATTACTTGTATGGTATTCACGTAGATGTGTTCACAGACCATAAGAGCCTTCAGTATTTGTTCACCAAGAAAGTGTTGAATCTTCGCCAGCAAAGATGGCTTGTATTCCTCAAGGATTACGATATGAATATTCTTTACCATCCTGGTAAGGCGAATGTAGTTGCTGATGCTCTTAGTAGACTATCTATTAGTAGTGTAGCGCATGTTAAGGAAGAAAGGAAAGAACCAGTAGAAGATGTTCATCGGCTTGATCGCTTAGGAGTTTGCCTTATGAGCATATCAGATGGTGTTGTAACAGTTCAAAATGGGTAAGAATCTTCATTGGCAGTGGAGGTTAAGGAAAAACAAGGCAGTGATTTGATATTGCTTCAACTGAAGGGTACAGTTCATCACCAGAGAGTTGAGGTTTTCTCTTAATGGGGAGATGGTGTGCTTCGCTATCAGGGTCATTTATGTGCTCCTAAGGTGGGAGATTGGACACAACAGATCCTTATAGAATCCCATAATTCCGGGTATTCTATTTGTCCAGGCGCCACTAAGATGTAGTGGGATATGTAGGAAGTCTTTTGGTAGAATGGTATGAAAAGGGATATAGCGGATTTTGTGGCTAAGTGGCCTAATTGGCAGCGGGTGAAAGTAGAACATCAGAAACCAGGAGGTATGACTCAAGTGATTAAAATTCCTACATGGAAGTGGGAAGTAATAAACATGGACTTCATTACAGTTTTACCTCGTACTCGCAGGCAACATGACTTCATTTGGGTGATAGTCGACAGAGTTACAATGTCCGGTCACATTTTGGTTGTCCAGACTACATATTTGGCGGAGAACTACGCCAAGTGTTATATTAATGAGATAGTCAGGTTGCAAGGGATTTCTTTGTCTATCATCTCAGATAGAGGTCCTTAACTTACCTCTCATTTATCGAAGTGATTTTAGAAAGGTCTTGGTACTCATGTTAATCTCAGCACAACATTTCATCCACAGACGGATGGTCAAGCAAAGCTTACCATTCAGACTTTAGAAGACGTGTTGAGAGCTTGCCTGATCGACTCCAAAGGTAGTTGGGATGATCACCTTTCTCTTATAGAGTTTTCCTACAATAATAACTACCATTCCAATACTCAGATGGCCCCTTATGAGGCATTATATAGGCGTAGATGTAGATCTCCAGTTGGTTGGTTTGAAGTAGGTGAAGCAACTTTGATAGGACCAGATTCGGTGCATGATGTTATGGAAAAAGTTCAGCTCATCAGAGATTGACTTAAGACAACCCAGAGTCGCTAGATGTCCTATAGAGATATAAGGAGAATGGACTTTGAATTCAAAATTGATGATTGGGTTTTCTTGAAAGTGTCACGTATGAAGGGAGTGATGAGATTTTGCAAGAAAGGGAAGCTCAGTCCTTGATATGTAGGCCCTTACAGGATCTTGAAAAGAGTTGGTAAAGTGGCTTATGAGTTAGAGTTGCCAGCAAATCTAGCAATAGTCCATCCGGTCTTTCACGTTTTTGTTGTTGAAGAAGTGTGTGGGTGATCGAGCATCTACAATACCATTGGAAAGTGTGGTTGTGAAGGATAGTCTCATTTTTAAGGATGTGCTAGTTGAGATTCTTGATTGTCACATTCGAAGGTTAAGAAACAAAAAAGTTACTTTAGTGAAGGTTTTGTGGAGGAGTCAGTCTGTAGAGGGAGCTACTTGGGAAGCAAAAGTAGCCATGAAGGCCAAGTATCCTCATCTATTTCCTTCCAATTTTATTCCATCTTGAGGTAATAGTTCCTCCCAGTCATTTAGTTACTCATGCGTGAAATCAGTCTTAGTATCATGTTCCTTCAGTTATACTTGCATTTCAGCATATTTGCATGTTCTTGTAACTTAGTTCAGTCAGATTTCAATTTCCGGTACTTAGTGATAATGATTGCAGCTCTTTTCCTCCATATTCAGCTAGTTTAGTCTTCATTCGAGGATGAATGTTCCCAAGGGGGAGATGATGTAACAACTCGTATTCTAAAATGTAGTAATCCAGAAGTTGCAGGTACCACCAATGGTGCCACCTACGGACCGTAGGTTGACCCACAGAACATAGGTGGGGTCCGTGGATGACCACCTGCAGCTCCCTCACAGAACCAAGAAAATAATTGGCCAAGTCTAGACGTACGCCAAGACCTACAGACCGCAAGTGGGACTATAGTCCGTGGTCCAGGCCGTAGTTTAGACCCCTGCAATCAATCTCTCTGAAGCCAAACGACGCCCTAATAGGATGGACCGTTGGTTAGTCAATGGTCTGTTGGTTAGGGGCCATCCATGGCTTCGTCAGATTTTAAGTCAGGGTCATTTGGGTCTTTTCCTTATTAGTTGGAAACCGAAGCTACGTCATTTGAACCCTAAAATATGTCTATTAATCCCTAAACTACATCGTTTTGGTCAATTTTATCCTAGTAACTAAATTAGACTTTATCCAAGTCAACTCATTCTTCAAAATTCATCCAAGTTGAACGAGAAAAGGGAGAAAGAGTTGACCAACACTCTCTAAGAACGCAACAAGGTTTCCTCAAGTTCCAGCCGCAAAATCGAAAGATTTCTCCATGAAATTCATCACCAGGTTGTGGTATTTCACTAGTGGGTTCCTTTCACCCATTAGGTCCCTAGAATTCAGTCAGATTCGTGATTCTCTATATCATGTTTAGACCAATGGTTTCTTGAATTCTAGAAAAGTGTTGTGATCAAGTTGTTAGACTAATCCAAGTCATATTATCATGTTTTTGACAAATTGTTGCTTAGCTTCTTGCATGAAACTTAGAACCCTAGTTGTGTAGATTCGTTTAGTTCATGAATTACGCTTGCTAGGTCAGTTATTCAGATATGCATGCCTCAGTTAATAATGTTTCATTATTAGTATATAAATGTTGCATTTTCAGTTAGCGTGTTAATATTTTGAGCTATTCAATATTATAGAATTCATAAGGTGTTACTTACATAATCAGTTGGGATTAGGATTAATATCGAGTGGACTAAGGTTTAGTCACCTTCATAGTCCCAGAACTACGTGCCCCCATAGGATAAGTCCCCTTTGTTGGCAACATATTAAGTGATCATGCCAGTCATGCCTTTATACCCTTGGCAAGGTACATTTAGTCCTCTCGATGGGGTGATACATCGGACTCCACGGATAGCTCTCGTGGTTTTATGTTAGTTAACAGTAGCTCATACAGTCATATTCTAGTGCTTGACCAAGTTATTAGTTGTATTTTAGTATTTAATCTCAACATGTCATGTATTTGATCATCGCATTCAGTTCATTTCATTTCAGTATATTTTATTATTTACATCATGTTCGGATTATGTCATTGCTCTTATTGCTTTGTTCAGTTATGTTTATACTATTCATATTTATCCTATCATGCACGCTCAGTACCTTTCAAGTACTAACACATACTTTGCTCTACATCTTCTTGTGGTGTAGGTTCAGGTCCTCAACATTCAGATCACGCATAAATCGGTTCCCGATATCCAGTTCAGCATTATCAGTGGTGAGTCCTCATTCTTCAAGGACGATTGATATGTTTTCTCTTCAGTGGTTCTTTCTTTTTAGTTTTAGTTTTGCTAGAGTTAGTTGGGGACATGTCCAAGCATCTCTAGTTAGTTAGAGGATTTATTTCAGACATAGTTAGATTCAGTTTCAGTTTCGGTTTGAGTTTGATCTTTCAATTATTATTGAACTCTCAATTTTTATATATTCAGACTTAGAATGGGTATTCCCCATCATTTCAGTTTATGTCATGTTTAAGCTTCTGCACAATATTTCTACTTCCACTTTTTCTTAATATGCTTATGATATGCTAGCAGGGTTAGCTTGGGGTCACTGTGATCCTAAGCCCCATGTTACGTAAATGGGGTATCCTCGGGGTGTGACAGGGTGTATCACACTACCTACAATACATCAATTCGTATGTCTCCATATCAGTTGGTTTTTGGGAAATCTTCTTACCTGCAAATTGAACTTAAACACAAAGCACTATGGGCATTAAATTCATTAAATCTGAATTGGGTGAATGCTTTAAAAGGGAGAATGGATTAACTGAATGAGATAGTAGAATTTCGATTGAGGGCATATGAAAGTTCAGCTCTCTATAAGGATTAAATAAATAAATGGCATGACTCTAAGATCCTTATGAGAGAATTTTGAGTTAGAGATTTTGTGTTGCTTTACAATTCTCGATTGAGACTCTTCCCGGGAAAGCTCAAGTCAAAGTGGTCCGGTCCATTTAAAGTGACACGAGAGTTCACGAATGGGGCTATTGAAGTTGAAGGTAAGAAGGGTCCAACTTTCAAAGTGAATGGGCAGCGCCTGAAGCTTTACTTTTGGCAAATGCCATGAGATTTTAGTTATTGAAGTGGTGTATTTGGAAGATTCCTGAGAGCATTTCCACATTGTGCCACGATGTTAAATAAGGCACTTCTTGGGAGGCAACCCAAGCTTTAGTTGTTTCTTGAATAATGTGTGATGTTTGTGTAGGTATAGGTGATTTTGCGACGGTATGGACCTTTTGAAGAGCGGACAAGTGAAACATCGATCCCGACTTGGCTCGCCATCTTTACCTTGGGGAGGGGGCTGTAGTTCTGGAAGATTTGGCAAAGAATAAAGCTCACTCGGTGACGCGCTGAATAGCTCAGGAGAGCCCGACTTTTGACGCCTTTTGACCTACCCTGAAGGGACGCTGTTCTGGAAAATTGGGATGAGATAAAGCGACTGGGGATGCATCGATGCTATTTGGCGAGCTCGATCTCAATTGCCTTTTGGTTCCAACTAGAGAGATAATATTCTGGATATTTCAGCAAACTACTTATGGCTAGGCGGTCCACCGAATCGTTCGACGCTTTCAACATCACTTCGCCAAATGGCCACATAGTTTAAAATCTTACTAACTATGTTTTTTTTTATTCAGTGTTATTGCAATTTTATCTTTATTTCATGTTCGTTTTTTTTTTTTACATTGAGGATACTGTTGGATGTTTTCGGTTAGGTGGAACCCTGTTAGGAATACCACTTCTTGATGTGTTTGAATGAAGCTTTTCTCTTGCATTTTTTTGATTGTTGGTTGTGGTCAATGTCGATGACTTGAATAGTGTTGTTAATTGAACGACATGAATGTGCAGCTACGATGAAACAAACTGAGTTACACAAACAATATGTGAATTTTTAGCACCTCATTGTGACTAGTCGATTATCGATTAAGTCTCTTTTGATGAACAATGCAAGCTAGCTAGAACGTGTGGTGTCTTGTTTGTTAATTGTACCGAATGCCTTGTGTGGTGAGGTTGTCTTGAAAATTGTTCTTGATGACACCTAAATTTTTCCTCGTTGGTCCGATTGATTGAGTGAAGGAAACGATTGAAGTGATCATAGGCAAAAGTTTTGAAGAGTGAACCAAATTGATAATATACCTCTTTGTGGCCACCTTTTGACAGTGTGAACCTTGCTTGGCACCTTTTAAGCCTATCCTTTTATTTGGAAGAAACTTGAACAACTTCAACCTCTTTGTCCCATTACCCATATCCTAATGAAATATTGGCTCATTTGAATAGCCAATTTAGGACAAAAGCGTAAGTTGGAAGTGTGGTGAAAAAAGAGGAAAGCCAAGAAGTGTGAAAAATTCCCCCTTGATATATTGTTTTGAAAAAGATGGAACCCCTCCATATAAAAAAAAGGAAGAATGGAGGAAAGGAAGATTGTAAGAAAAATGAAAAGAAGAGTTGTGAAATAATGTGTGTGAAGAAGCAAAACAAATGGGGTATCCAGTGAGTTATGTTTAGTTGAATAATGGGGGTGAATTCTGAACATTTTTTAATGTGAAAGAGAAGGAAAAAAGTGATTTTCAGGCCATAGTTCATGAGGGTAAAACCCACTAAACCTAAATCACCATACCTTTACACTCAGCCACATTACAAGCCTGAAAAAAGACCTTTGTGAACTTGAGTGAGCTGAAACGAATGTTGATTGGAAAATAAGGGCAATCATATGGGTAGAGTCATGTATCTTTTCATCTTTGTGAGCGCGAAAATTGTATTTGATTCCGGAATATTAAATTGTTGAAAAATTTTGTGTGAACTATGGAGTCATCCTTCTTGTGAGGTCATTTGAATGCTTTTGTTGAGCTTGAACTTGCAGTTGAAGCAAGCATTGTGAGCTTCAGTATATTTGATAATGGTGAGTCACAATTTGAAACTTTGAGTGCAAAGTTAAACATTGTATGTGTAAATTGAACCTTTTGTGTGCATTTTTGTTGAGTCTTAAGCAGCATTGTTTGTAGACATCCTTATTGAACTAATTGATCTTGAGTTTTACTTGAGGACAACCAAAATTTTAAGTTGGGGTGTTGATGAGTCCGAGATTTTAACTCATTTAAGGCTTTGTTTTCATGGTTTAAGTATCTTCAATGCCAGATTTATGCCCAAACTAATATTAATGTATTGATTTATGGCTAGGAAAATAAAAGAGAAATGAAAGAGCAACAGAGCTAAAGATCGCCAAATTTACTCTGCGATCCGCCAAGTAGCCTTTTCAACCGCCAAAAGATATAGTTTGCTACACCTGAGATGAGAGAAATTGGGCGAGGGATAAATCCTATCGGCGACGCGCCAATTGGATCAGAGAAGAGAAGAAGTTACAGAACATTCAATGAAGATGAAAGCAAATTGGCTATTCAAAGGAGCAAACGGCGCATCACGAAATCCATCGGCGTCCCCGACAAAGACCGCCTAAAGTCATAATGTACATTAGATGAAAACTTGAGACAAGAAGGCGAGGAACAGGGGCGATTAGCGAATCGCCGACCAGTCGGTGAAGCACGACTTACCTCACCAATTTTTCCCAATGGCCAATTTTTGAATCAATATAAACTTATTTTTTGAAAAGGGAGAAGGTATCCGAACATTGGGAAAATTCATACCCAGAACAAAAAACACTGCTCTTTTTTAGTTTTGAAGCACTTTTCAAGTTGATTTCGAATTGGGTTTTGTAATTGAAGCTACATTGAATCATTACAAGGGTTTGAAGATCAATATCCAGCCATGGAAAATGTAATACGTATTGAATTCTTACTTTTTATGATGAATAGCTAAAACCCTCATACTTGGGAGTGTGACTATGTGACTAATTGTCTGATTTGTCTTAAGGATTATTGATCTTATTGTTATTTTGAAGTGGGTTTGATTAATAGCTGGAGTTAAATTGATGAATTGGAATGTGTATTTCAATATTATGTAGTGTTTTATTCTTGCTTGAGAGAGAGAGGGGTATAAAACCAAGGTTATAAATTAGCATTTGTAGTTATTGGGTTTTTGTGGGTTTAGTTCAAGAGAGTGAAGTCTAAGCTCAATTCTACCTATCTAACTCGAGGAGTAGATAAAGCGAGGTTTTGGGCTATTTATACTGTAAAGATTGTTGAGGTTCGAGAGAACTCACTTGATTCTTAATAGTTGTTCGAGAAAAAGCTATTACATATAAGGTCCAACCTACCCGCTAAGATTAGAAACCGTTATCCGAGCTCCCATTTAGTGAAATTAATAGTTAGTTGGCCATACCCCTGGTATATCTTAATTACTTGATTCCCCCTGTTGTTTGTGATTGCTTTAGTTGCTACTTGACAATCAATTCCCCATCTGACATTTATGTCACCCCTTTGATTTATTTAAGCAATTTCAAAAAATTCCATTCCTACAACCGATTTAATCACATTTACAACTTCATAATTGAATTCAAACTTGTACTATTCCCTGTGGGTTCGACCCCAAATCACTTGTTGGGATTTATAGTAGATTACGATAGTCTACACCTAGTACCGTATGAGGTGTAGTTGAGCGTTAATCACTATTCACTCACAGATAGTTTTGGTGAGGCCTTCTTGCTTCTGGGAGACTATATTTATATTCAACCTAGTAGTATTGGAGGTGTCAGTGGTCTTGTCCCGACATCCATGATATATGGTTAGAGGCTTCATAAACAGAAAAAATTAGATGATTTCATTGTTTTCTTAGGGTGTTTTATTTAACTTATGACTCATGTTAAGTATTTGTAAGACAGTATTTTTAGACTTTGTTAAATGTCTGAGTATTTACTTATTAAAGCTTCCATTTATTGCTTAGTGTCATGTCTGTCATGTAGCTAGGCCAATGGTTCTCATGGGGATCAGAAATAGTTCTTGAGTGCCAGTTACGTTTAGGGTGTAGGCCTGGGTCGTGATAGATCAAGCTACTTCATACCGAACCCGAAAAGCATCAACAAATTGCACACTATCCTTCCGATAAGATAAAGGACCAAGAAACTGTATACTGCACTTGAAAATCATCAATAAAGGGCAATTGACCCATCCAACAAGGTGGAGGTCTAAGTTGTTTCATGGTCTCAAATATCATATTGTGCCCTAAAATTGCATGTGCCCAAAAAATTGCATTCTGCGTGAGATATTCATGTGCCCGGGAATTTCTATTGTGCCCCGAGATTGCATTGTGCCGAAGAATTGCATTTAACTGAGATTGTATGTGCCCGAAAATTGCATTGCACTGGAAATTTTCATTATGCCCAAAGATTACATGTGCCTGAGAAATTTCATTGTGCCTGAAGATTTCATTGTTCCCCAGAAATTGCATTACGCTCGAAGATTGCATGTGCCCAAGAAATTGCATGTGCCTGAGATTTTCATATGCGCGAGAATTACATTGTCCCCGAGATATTGCATGTGCCTGAAGAATGCATTGAGCCCAAGATTTGCATGAGCTCGAGATATTGCATATGCCCGAGATATTGCATGTCCCCGAAGATTGCATTGTGCCCGAAGACTGCATTATGGCTACGAATTTCATGTGGCCAAGAGTTGCATCTACATGGAGCCCAAAATTATATTGAGTCCGAGAACTATTGGAACTACTGTTGATTCAAGTCATGGAAGTCGTGTGGAGCTCAAATAAATATATTTGTACGGAGCTTCTATCAAATCAAGCCACAAGTATTTATATATGCCAGAATTACATCAAAGCAGATACTCCCTTTTTACTCTTTACTTATGTTCCGAACGCATCATCGTCTAAAGGCACAATCATTCATGGCTTGCAGACATCATATCATGGCCTAAGGATTTAATTTCTATGTATTATGATCTGAAGGTGTCATAGTCTAAAGGCATCATTTTATATGGCCTACAACCAATATTTTCATGACCTGAGGATTTGATTTTGCATATCATGGCCTAAGACATCCTCTTCATAGCCTTAAGGCAAATATATGGCTGATATGACAAATTACATCATGTTTACATCTACCGTTAATTTGATATATCTGCCCTAATCGCTTTATTTAGTCGTATCACAAGCTACAGATTTGCAGAGACTGACAGATTGCAAACGAGATCAATTGCCCTTTATATATGAGAGTCACACCGTATATATCACAACAATGCCCTCTAAACTTGTCGATACTCATATGATCTTTTATGTTATTCAGTCCACCTCGTTGCTCTAATCCTATCCATTCAAGTCGTTATCGTCCCTGTGCGAATATCATACAGTTATTTCAATTTTAGGAACTATATTTTTATTCCTAAATGTAGAACTATACACAACCTGATTATTGTAATACTAGAGATATGCAGGAGACAAAAAATAAAAATCTCATCATACCATTATTCCCAACTATACGTACGTTCAATGGATCCCACTGATATCTTTTTGTTAGTTGGACAAAATTGGCTACTTAGTCAATGTTGGTTGCCCAAAATTCATCCCTCATTTTGAAGCAACCAAGTGGCAGTTGTTGACCACCAATTTTGTCCGACCTATAACTCTTTTCGAATTTTTATTTGGTTAAATATGTATGTCAAAACCTTTTTCCCTTATTTTACGAGTTCAAAATTTAAAGTAATTTTACGTAAATAATAATATTTTAATATTTACGATTTACAAAATATATTGTAATTATTTTTTCTTATCAATTACTATTTTATTATCGGTTAAACATTTAAAATATTTAAGTGTCCCTATTTTATATAAAAATTATTTATTATGTGTAGTACATCATTAATTAAATAGCAATTCAATTGATTCCCTTAAATCATTTAAATTGTAACTCCCTCTTTTCAATTTATTTAATTTGTGGCTCTTTTCCTATTCAATTTAATTTTTCAATTATATTCATCTCAATACAAATCTTATTTCAATTCTAGCCAGTTGGTCATTTCAGCTTTAGCTATTTTATTCCAATTCTAGATTATCAAATATCTTTCAATCTCATCCATCCATCCTTTGATTCAAAATTTAAGATCAAATCCTAGTCATTCATCTTCTCTTAATCAACGGTTAAAATCTCACAACCCTTTAGTTTTCTTTTTTATTCACTTAATACCCAAACCCTAAAAAATTTAAATTTTTCTCCTCATTTAAAAGGAGGTTGCGCCGCACTTCTCTCTCCTCTCCATTTTCTGGCGAAATCATCGCCGCTCTCCTTTTTTCTAGCAAAATCACTACGGCTCCTCTTTCTCTCGTGGTCGGTGAAGGCAACAACACCCAATGCCCTCTCTCTCATCCTCTTTCCTCCTCCTTCTTTTCCAGTGAAGGTTGCCAGAGGCAGTAACCTCATATTTCCCTCTCCCAATCTTAGTGAGAACCACCAGCTAATGGTTTCTACTTTCTCCCTTCCTCTTCTTTTGATGAGGACCGTCTGCAATACCGGTGAGGCCACCATATGGCAGCCATATGTCTCCTCTCTTCGTAGGGACAACAATCAATGAGCCACAACAACAACCGAGAGACCTCCAAGTTCGGCAACAACAAACAATATAATTGTTGCTCTGTTTAATTACAATGCTCCGGTTAGAGACAAATTTTGGTCATGTTGAAGTCGAGCATTTTAGCTTACTAAAAGATGGATCTCAACAGATCCTTCCAGGTTCGTTCCATCTCTGATGAAGATTTCATTTTAGCTAATTTCATAATGCTAAACTATAAAGCAATCGTAATATGTATCCATGCACGTCTACTTTTGTTGGATTTCGTATTGGGTTTGAAATCGTTTATGACTGGTTGATCTTCTTAACAATGTTCATTGTTTTAGTTTTTGTTAAAATATCGTTGTGTCCTTGATTTCGATATAAAATAATCTGCCAGTAGCTTCAATGCTCTCTGTATGGCTTCTAAATATAATTTAGGTGCTATTACATTTGTATTAATGTTTGATAGTTATTGAGATAATCTGTTAAAGATTTGATAGTTAATTGATGATTTTTCTCAATTATGATTGTCTCTAATTTGATCATTCCCCTTAATTAGCTAGTTTAACAGTGTTGAAGGAATCTACTATTAATTAATTGGTTATGTTGCCGTTAAATTTTTACTCGATCTTCTCTTGATTTAATATGACAACTCCATTGATAAGTTTATTCTTGAAATTCTTGCGTGTATGAAAATGGTGGGTTTTTACCCTTAATTATGTCCTAATGTCCCCTTTACAGTAGGTATATGATTAGTGTGAGGTAAAATAGCATGATTTTCTTTACCTTATTTAGTTTCAAATAAATTCTTAGTCAAATTGCTTATGGTAGAGTTGATATAATCTCTCTTTGTGTTAATTAAAACTTGAAAGAATTCTTGGATTGGTTATTTTACGGTAAAACCTTTAATTATTTAGTAAATAACTTTACTGATTTGGCTTTCTTTTGAATAAGGAAAATACATTTTTGAAAAAAGTATATCAAATTAAGGTCGTTTTCCTTCTCTTCTATGCTCTTTCATCTTCTATATAAAGAGACCATTAGGCTCATTATTTTCTAACACTTTTAATTGGAAAAAATACTCTCTACCCCTAAAACAAAATAGATTGCAAACTGTCGAACATTCTTTCTCTACTTTGTTGTTGCTTCGGTTTTGACATTCTGCTAAGTACATCATTGGTGATAATTAAACTAATCTACTTATTGGATTGAACATAAAGCTCAAGATGCTGAAGAATCTTCCTGGGAAGGAATACTGGATGGGCTTAAATTCCTATTTATGTTTTATTTAATTTCTATATTTGGTCTTGTAATAATTTTGTATAACTCTCTCTCTATATATATATGAAATAATTTGGGGGCTGCCTTAGAAGGGAGGGATATACGTGCTAACTATTTTTTTTATTATGTGTGGTTGTTATATTTAATCCACCTATATTACTTTATCACATATAAAACATGCAAGCATATCAGAATCTCTTAAATAATTGGTCTAAAATCAACCTTTGTGATTTATAACTTTGTTAGATTAATTAATTTATCATTGGTATGTGTTAAATTTTGTTATAATCTTGGAACTATTTGAATCTGATCTAACATGTCAATATTGTTAAAGTTTTGAAATTGATTAGTAAAATAACTAGATATCATGCCTATAGGAGTTAATTATTTTTATGCTATTTGAGTGTATAAATCGCGCATATAGCCCCAAAATAATTCTTTTGTCTTATTCTTTATTTAGAAACCTTGCCTCTAGGATTACAAATAATTTTTTTCCAACATGTTAACCAATCAAATTCTGTCTCTAGGCCCCTTAATATATTTAAGAATGTTAAAAATAAAATTTGTGCATTAATATTATAACTGCAGATTGTTTATTTAATTAGATACCACGTCTATAGGACTTAATAAACTTTTACCATGTTGTGGAATACAAATTATCATATAGGTTTAAATAATTATTACAATTTATATAGAAATCATGTCTATAGGATCAATAATAATTTCAACATATTCACACTAAGAAACGAAGCCTATAGGACTTAACTAATAACACTAATGTTAATTATTAAGATTAAATAAATCCTTCATGTTAAAAATATATTTTAATAACTTAAGCATGTTAATTAATTAGTTAGATTTTAATAAACCTTAGTAAATTAATAACTTTCAGCATGCTAATTGATTAGATCTCTGCCTATAGATTAGAAATTCCAGCATGTTCATAATTAATTTCCTACCTGTAATAATCTCGATTAAAATTTGAACTGTTTTAAACCGATCAGCCCTTGATTATGTTCGGCTTGAAATAAATAAATTATGCATTGTGAAAAACTGTTTTTCCACTTAAAATCAACCAATAACTTTTTATTCATCTGCAATTATTTTTTTGTCGGTTAAGTTAAAAATTGTGTTGGTTCAGACTAATTATTGAATTAAATCAACTTCTGTCTGGTAATATTTCTACCCGTCTAATATTATTGTTATGATGCTTGTTTGTGCGCACACACTTTCACTCGAGCCCTTTCACCTTTTATTTGTGTTTGCATGCATGCTAATTAATAACCTAACCTAGAGGTCAATTTCAGATTTTACATGCTAAGTGTTGTCATGTATGTTTTGCTTGGCATTTAGGGGCCTAATTACGCTATTTTTATTTTTGTCTAAAATCACCTTAATAGAAGTCGAATGCTTCTTCGACATTATGTGAGAACGTAAGGCACCTTCTAGGACATTATGCATGTAGAAGGGGGTAGGGGTAGTAAAGCCCTTATCGGAAATGATGGAAATTGCCTAAAGCTGAAAATGACAGAACTCTGATTTTGTCTTCCAGTTAATAAGCTGAGCATTGGTCCGATAAGTGTTAGGTTAGTGGAGTCAACGTTTCCCTTTCCTTTTCCCTTTTTTATTTATTTATAATTATAATTGCTTGGGTAGTTTAATAAAATAAAATTGGTTTTTTATCTACTTGTGTATTCTCTGTCTTCTCGCTTATCTTTATCTAAAAAAAATGCTAATTATTGCTATTAACTGTCTTAGTGTTCATGTATCTTATCACTTAGTTTAATAAAAAATATTTAAAAATAAATGAATAGTGACCTTAATTGCTACTTGTAACCTCCGCATAAATTGAATGAGATACGGCCGGGACCCACATTTGTGGACCTCAAGGGGTGCTTAACACCTTCCAATCGAGGTAATTTTAACCCTTAACAAACTCTATGGTTTCGCAGACCCTTTAGTTAGATTAGTTAGGTGCCCTAACTCGCCTTTAATTTGTTAGGTGGCGACTCTTCTTTTAAAATAAAACCTAAAAGAGTGGTCAAGTCTTTGCACAAAACCCATTTTGCAAAAAAGGGTGCGTGACCAGTCATCTAAGGCTAAACTTTTGTACTTCAATCTGGAGATTCTGGGTCATAACTTCATTCGACGTTGAAAGATTCTTCATGATAAATCAATTTCAAATTTTTGTTATTAAGGTATTTTTTTTACTATTTAATGTGAAACTTTTTCTATTCTTATTTGATTCACTTGAGTTGAAAGTTTTTCGGAAATAGTCTCTCTACCTCCATAAGATAGGGATAAGTTCTACCTATTGTCTACCCTCCCCAAACACCACTTGTAGGATTACAGTAGGTATGATGATGTTGTTGTTTGTATGAAACTTGCTATTGTTTGAAATTTCTATATTGTTTGCCTTTGATAAACGAAATTAACTCTAGTCATGTTGAATCTTTTAATGCTTTCTACTGAAACTGATGTTTTACTCTATCTTTGTGGAAGCTTTTAGTGACTTTGTTTACTACTCCATCAGTCCATTCCTTTTAAGTTTCTTCAAGAAGAATGTTACATTTCTATAATTAGAAATAACTTAACTTTAAATTCCACTTTTTTCCTTAGTAATGTTTATAGCCACACAAATATCTATGTTTTGTTTCTGATGACATGTTTTAAAAGATTTTATTTGCTTAAACATTGTGTCTAGTAAAATGGTGCCACATAAATTGGGACACAAGGAGGAATAATTTTTTGTATGCGGTCCTTGATTTATTAGAAATCCATGGTTATTATACTGGTGGATGGGGGGTTATTTATTTGTATGTGATCATTTTATTTGTTGTATGTCTTAGATTCAATTTTTTTTTATATGTATATCTCTGGTGCGGAGGTAATAGTAGTCTACAAGTTTGGAGGAAAACTCTAGAAACTAAATCGTTCAAATTGAGCACGACCGAAAAGAAATGATTAAAGTGTAAATTTAGTGATGCTACGTATGAGATCATGCATCATGGAAGTGAGTTTTATGATCACGTTATCTCTAAGAGAGGATGTTCCAAGTATCTAGTGTCGTTAATTCAAGGTAATGGGGAGATCGACAAGGATGTCACATAATGTATTGGGGTAAAATAGGTGAAGTTAAGGCTCGCATTTAGAGTCTTGTGTGATAAGAAGGCTTTTCGAAGCATAAAGGTAAGCTCTACGGAGTAGTGGTTAAACCGACTAGGTTGTATGAGATGGAGTGTTGACTAGTCAAGAATTTATATGTTCAGTCTTTAGAAGATGAAAAATTGCAAAGATGGTAATGTTGAGGTATATTTGTGGGCATACTCAAAGGATAAAATCAGGAATGAATATATATCTAGGACAAGGTAGGAGTTGCCTCTATGGTGAATAATATGAGGGAAGCAACACTGAGATGGTTTGTACATGCGAAGAAGACAAGTGTAGATTTCTAGTGGAGAGGTGTAGAAGTTGGTAATGATGGGCCCCAAGAGAGGTATAGGAGGGCCGAAGAAGTATTTGAGGAGGTACTTAGACGAGACGTGTTGCATCTTTAACTTACCGAGGAAATGACCTTAGATAGGAGGGACTAGAGGTCACAAATTAGGGTAAAAGGTTAGTTAAAGTTAAGTTTTCTCTTGCTTTCCTACGGTAGAGGATTGGTGGTCATACTTGAATTTTCTTTCTTATCGGTGGTATTAGAACTATTATTGTTGTTTCTTATTTTTCATTATTGATTATCACCTTTATTATTTGTTCTTTGGTTATCACATTATTTTGTTGTCATTATGTTCTTTCCTCTCTATGTTGGTGTTTCTCTCATTTCACATTATTTCGTTGATATTACAACTCTCATTTATGTATTCCCTTTTCCAAATTTCTTTATTTTAAGCCAATGGTCTAGTGGAAAGTAGAGATAGAGATAAGTTCTGCTACATTATACCCTCCCTAGACCTCATTTGTGGGATTACACTAAGTATTTTGTTGTATATCTCTAGTGTATTACTTATTTCCTTTCTTTTATGACTTGCATGGGCTAGTTGCAGAAGAATGAATGAATACGAGGACTTGATTTTTAATTATGGGGGCACTTGGGTCTAGAAACCTCAATAGATATATATTAATAGATGGATACACGTGTATGATGTATACCTATGTCATATATCGATATGTGTCGAGAATATATGGAATAACTAAGGTTTAATGAGGTGATAAAGTTGTTCGTTAGAAGACCACCTAGTAGGCTCAAACCCAAGTCATCATATTAAGGACAAAAATATTTACCATTCCACTACGAGAATTTTGGTTGGCCAGAAGAACAACAATTTATAAGTACATATAAAATATACTCTACCTTCCAAAATGTATCTAGTCACGGGAACCATAAATTCAAGAAAGTTAGACTATTGTGACTTGTGACAACAGAAGGGAAGACTTGAAAGTAACAACTAGGGGATTGAAAGCTCGATGTTAGACCATTTTTTCCTCAAGCCATCCATTGTTACCAATTCAGTGCTTTCTATCTTTCCAGATTTTTCTTGAGCTAAAACCACGACTTTTTGAGCTTCTTGAGAACTTTTTGTCATTTATCCAAGATGCCTTTCTACCTAGTCCTTATATCTTGAAGTAATTCTTCCTACTCTCGACCTTGTTCCTCCGTTTTCTCATACTTCACTTTCAACCTTGCTTCTAAGTTAATACAATTATCTAGTTTTTTCCTGTCCTTTTCGGTCAAGAACTCCTGGTCACTTGACTTAGCTTGTGCCAAATCCCTCAATTTCTTAACCATGACAGGGAATTCATACTTGACTGTTAGCAATTTCTTGGTTTGTTCATCGGTAAACAACGATGAGGGATTATCATTCAAAGCATCAATTGCACCATGGATTTCATACTCTTTTGCCAGGTCATTAGTGAATGCCTCCAAATGCAGTCTGATGGAGCAATCAAATATCAACTTTGCGAGTGCTTGGGCTGAAGAGGTAGTACTATTGCTTTGGAGGACTGATTGTTGACTGGGATACTGCTCTGGTAAAGACTTCATGTATGACTGAACCGTGTGCAATGTTGATTCAATGTCCTCTATATTGATGAAATTCGTCAACACTTGACTAGGAACCAATGTGGTTTCTTGAGCCTGACAATATAAAGCGATACTTTTACATAAATTCCTATGGCAATAACAAGGAAATGCTAAACCAGAAAAGATATCAAATGTCAATTGAGTAAACCTTGTTTCCTGAAAGAACTAGAAGTGGAGCATGTAGAATAACTTCAGCAATTCTTGTTTTCTCATGCTCATTTGGGGCAACAAATTATTTATTAAGATTTGATTAATAAATAAGCTTCATCATCGATCTTCCTCAGTACTTTACTACACGGTTCAGTAATACTTGAAGTCTTTACCGGAGCAGTTTGTCAGCCAATAATCAGGCCTCCGGAGCAATAGTACTACTTCTTCAGCTAAAACACTGGCAAAGTTGATATTTGATTGCTCCATCAGACTCCCTTTGGAATCATTCACTAATTACCCGACGGAAGACTAAGAAATGAATGGTGCAATTGCTACTATGAATGATAATCCCTTATCATTGTTTAGTGATGAACCAGACATGCTATTGCTAAAACTCAAGTATGAATTCCCTGTCACGGTTAAGAAATGGAGGGACTTGTCACGATCCAAGTCAAGTTTTTAGGATTCTTGACAAACGTTGAAGAGGACAGGATAAAAGTAGATTATTAGATTTGATCAGAAGGAAGGCTAAATGTGGGGTATGATAAAAAGGAGTAACAATAAGGGTCTCGAGAAGCTCAAAAACTCATGTTGTTAGCTCAAGAAAAAGCTAGCAAGATGAAAATCACTAGCAATTAATTTGTAACAACAAAGATGCAGATTGATGGCTTTAGGATAAATTGGTCCAACATCCAGAATTCATTCCCCTTGTTGTTACTTTGAAGTCTTTCTTTTTGTTGTCACAAGTCACAATATTTTAACTTTCTTGAATTTATGGTTCCTATAACTAGATACATTTTGGATGGTGGAGTCGTACATTATCTGTACTTATAAATTGTCGGTCTTCTGGCCTACCAATAGGCTCGTAGTGGAATTGGTAAATATTTATCCATCTTTAATCCGATGGCTTGGGTTTGAGCCGTGATTAGTCTTTGTTAGGGAGCCTCTACCCTTTATGTTGTACTTTTCAATACGGATATGGATATTGAACACTCAGTGGGAACCAAACAAGAAAAAACGAAGGAAAATATCTTTAGAAGAATGAATTATGCTCCTTTTAGTCATATGGAAATATCACCTAAATATGTTAGAGTGTTGCATAAATCTATAACGAAATATATCTCCATACAAATAGAGTTCAAAAATGTAAAAATCTCTACATTAATAATGAGTCAAAAAAAGTAAAATAAACAATCGTTTTTGGTATATAAATTTTATTTATTAATAGTGAAGAATGATAATGCGGGAAATATATTTTGAAAATTACATTCCATTGTGTATAGCTCCAAACCAATTGAAATACATGCACCTCCCTTTTCATGTATATACATATTTAGTAAATTATTTCAGTACAGAATTATCAACTGACAACCCTTGAGTCTTTTTAAATTTGCCCCTGCCAAGTTTGAATCTTTAAAGTGTTAGGATTTGAAACTTTAGAGAAAAAAAATAAGGTTTAGCAGAGGTAATTTTCACTCATTTTCAGATTTCAAAAGGCATATACACATATATCTACATAAGCTTTTCCAAAGTTTGTAGAGGACCATACATATCCAACCACTATTGACTTTCTTACAAAAAATATTTCATAAATCAAGGACTACCTTTCCTTTACATACTTAACATAATATTTTTTTTAAAAGAACATTAAAAAAATACCATCTAGAAATATCTCATTTTATTACTCTCCTCTTTGAGATTTTTCTTCGATACTCCCAACTTAGCCCTTAGAACTTCAAATTTCCCCTTAGGAAGAACCTCGGTCGTGATGTTTGCAATCTGCTGATCTGAGTTGTAATGAACAAGTTAAACTTCACCATCTTTCTATGCTTGCCTGATATCATGAAACTTCACATTTATATTCTTGCTACAACCATGTTGCATTGGATTTTCGGCTACAGATATTGCTTATTTGTTGTCAAAATTTATGACAGTAGCTTCAATGTCAGTTTGCTCTAGATCACGTAGAATCTATCTTAACAATAGGGCTTGATTAGTTGCACCAGCAGGGATGTATTCTTCTTCTGCAGAAGATTGAGCTACTGATAACGTTCAAATATACTTCTTGAAAAGAAATATAAATGATCGTATGCAATATATTTACCCAACTATGAGTCGGGATCGATCCCACAGAGAATATGGAAGAATATTGTCAATAGCAAATATTTAACTCAATAGTCGTTATATAAAAATGGGGGGGATTTAATTTGAAATAAAATAAAAACAATAAAAAGATAACTTTGAACTAAGTATTTATTTATATTCAGATTATTAAAAGTAACTACGAATGTGTTCCCCATAAGCTCATAACGCAGTAATCCTAATAATAGTAATCTTGCTTCCTCTTCTCCTTTCTCCTCTTTTCTCTTTTCTTCAAGCCCTAGCGTGAACTCTAGCTTTTCTAAACTGATCGGTACGGAGACATTTGTACTTATCCTCGAGAGGCAATAATGAATTTTAGGAAAAATCTTCACTTCTTGGATCTCTACTGTGCGTACTTGGTCCGGTTTTGATTCTTATCACTTCACTCCATTAACTCTCACTTATAGTGATGACTCGTGCGTAATTCCTCATGTGGGTAGTTGGGGTGTTGTGTATGGCTTGGAGTCTAGATCTAGTTTGGAAGTGATAGGCTTATTGAAAGGAGGCTTGCTCAGACTAAGAATGTTCAGCAATTTGGAGGGGGTTGAGTAAGGTTAGTTACCCTAGTAAAGAGAATAGTAGTTGCGTGGTATATACGATATTTATAGTTGTTTAACAATTGGAAGTGAAATGACTAAAATGATGGCTAGATAATGGACATGTAACTTTGGAAACTACAATTAGTAAAGTTGTCATAACATGTATGAGTTACTTAGCGAATGATGAGAATGATGTTGCGCCAATTGAGGTTAGAATTTCTTTTGTGGTTTCATAGATTGAGTGTATACCAAAGAAGGTCATGATACGACTATTATAATGGTGCCAATTCTTACTTGGTTAGAGTTATGGAATGTGTTACTCTTGTTATGGACCTGATCTATGAAGGAATGCATATTTCTTTTGATGAGAGACTGAACGAATTTGACAATGTTTTACAGTTATTCAATGGATGTAAATGTGTGGGCTATTTGGGTACAATCTTCTAGGTAGGTATGATGTGTTCTAGTGGTGGATCTAACGAACTTTCACGATATGATACTAATGGTATATAAAAATGGATACGTCGATTGTTAAGTGCAAATACTAACTACTAAAGGAGTTATCTATTGTATCACATGCTCATATAATAAGATTTGGTGTTGGATTCATATTTGAGAAATCAACTAGCTTGTAAGTACGGATGGATGGGTTAAGCATTATTTATAAGGAAGTTTTTAGTGGTGGATCTTTGGTATGATATTGATGTGTTTAGGTTGTGAAATGTATCTTGAGGATTTTAAATGGGTGCTGATTTCACAGTAAGCTCCATGGAAGTGAATCGACATTAGAATGACAAGCTTATAGGTAAAGGAAGTCTCAACGAGTATACTTGTGTGAACGTAATTGAGAATGTTAGTAAAAAAAATTGCGTATAAAATTGCATTAGTCTTTTGAATTGGATTGGTATAGTTGGTTTTGAGATGTCATGTCATGACATAGTTGACTTTGTGGTGATGTCAAAGGCTAATTGAGTATAATGGTAATAAGAGTTCATGATGGATTATACAAAGATGCAACTATATAATAAGGATTGTTTGTTAAACGAATTTTGTATGGTAATGACAACTTGCAAGTATTTAAGGTTGTGGTTGGATAACAATTGGTGCGTAGCTTGATTGCAAGGAAAGTTATAGGAGGTGTTGAAACACCGCTCGAATATATTTAAAGGAGCTAGATTCATAATGAAAGAAAAAGTAATAAATTAGTGGGATATAGTGTAGCCTTCGGAAGGAGATGAGAGTAAGAATATTTTCTCTGATTGCAAGGGCTAAGGAGGTATCTTCAGAGGGGTGGAGAATTGGGTTCAGAGATACGTGATTTCACCCATTTTGCTCTGGTTATGGTAATATATAGTGTCACACGATCATCAGATTGGTTAAAAACTATTGGATAAAACTTGAGAAAGGAGTGTACGAATGTTCAGCTCGATTATGATGATTAGTTCTTTTGTGGTTTTTGAGTTTGATAATGAGTATGGTAGGAGTTTTAGCGAAAGATGTGATAAGGTCGATGGAGAGGCAATCAATGATAAGCTAAGATACGTGAATTCATAAAAATCTTCAAGGTATGAGCTAATGTTGATAGATAAAGGGGTTGGGTTACACAGTTGGATTCAAAATTCAAGTTTTTCATGATGAGTTTAGGTTTGTGGTAGTGTGTTTTGTCAAAGTGTGGATTGGTAAGGTAAGAAATGATTGATCGCATTGAGTATGGAGCATTTGGAAGGACTTAAAATTTGAGTAGTAACTTTCGTTAATTTTGATTGTTATACCTAAGGGGGGTTTCACATAATGTTATGGTTTAGAGGATAAGGTAAAAATGTCATGGGTTGTTGGCGAAAGAATAAGAATGGTAAGTGAGTTAACAAAAAGAACAAAATTTTGGTGTATTGAAGAGTTCAAGGTATTTGAAATTTCCGTCATGAAAAGAATTTAAGAAAGTTGAAGGAATAAGTCATCTCATATAGATTCTTGGTTCGAAGTTGAAGGAAATGTGGATTTTCATATATAAGTTCTAATATGACTATGGATGTGAATTGGTTTGGTATAAACTTATTAAGGTTTTATCATCGACTTTTATAAAAATTGAATTTTGATTTGAGTTACAAGCAATGATGTGTGGAAGATTCTATATGGTTATGTCGAGTTAGATTGTTCAAAATACGATAGGCAACTTATGGATGTTAAACAATGTGGACCTACAGTTCTACATGATTAATGAAGATTTTGAGGGGATTGAAACTACTTTGTTGATGGGACGATATAAATTGTTATGATGTGTTACATAGGGACTTGATGTTGAGTAGAGGTTATGAGCTTATAATATACATAATTATTGGAGTGACCAAGGATGTCTTTGAGTTTTTGAATGAGGTACAAGATGGTATGAATGGTTATTGAAAAACGGTATGTGAAAGTTCGTGTGAAGTTGACATTGGGTGTGATTCAATTATTGTATCGTGATGGGAAAGTACTTTTAGATTTGGAATTAGTATTTTCAGTCTTGGGTGTGACCCATATTTGTCATGAAATGGTTAAATAGAAAGATAGACAGTCGTAGTTTTAAAATTTTTAGAGGCTACAATGTGTTTGCTAAGAAGACTTTGATACTAGTGACAATTTGAGAGTAAGGTAAATGGTTGGTGTGGCTATGATGTTTGTTGGTATCAAGAGTGTTGGCTTCAGTGGAGCACTCTGAGAAGTATGTGGGGTTTGATGAATCAAGTATTTGTAATATTGTCATGGGGATCAAATTGATTAATTGTGGGTGACTAAGACTCAAAGAGATGGTGTCATATGAATGGAAATGTTTGATATGGGCGCTATGGAGGGAGTATATTGTGTTTTTCGATTTTGGTACCATACATTCTTATGTGACCCAACTACTTCGTTCCGGACATGATTTGGAGTATAACTCGTTGTATATGCTCACGTGTGTTTCTACATCTATGGGTGAATTTCTAGTGGTGGATCGGATGTACCGATCCTCTTATGTCCTCTTGATAGGGTATGATGCTTGGACAGACTTGGTCATTTCAGTTATGAAAGATTTAGTGTGGTTAGGGACAGTAGAAGTATACCACTGGTTTTACACATATGACCTCGCTTATGAAACTTATAGAAGAGCTACCATGAATAATTATAGTAGTACGAGAGTTTTAATATTCGCTTCATCGTCGAGGTCACGTTTCGACTAGGTGTGATTGGATGTGGGTACCATTGGGTCAAGTTTTACTAATTTTTTAAGGTTTGTCTATAGTCACATCTACTGATCTAGCATCCCGATAGTGTTGTTAGAATTTTTCTATACTTAGGTGTATCGTTTGATGGGTGGTTACTTGATCATTTCCTTTTTTTTGGCTTAGATAAGTTTAACCCTCCCTTGATGAGTACTCGATGTCTAAAGGTCAGATTTTTATAACTTAAGTTAGTGGAAAGAATGTATTGTGATGAAGGAATCTTGATAAGATCGATGACGATTTGTGCATTACGAGTGTCTAGTGATTGGTTCAAGTTCACTTCTGGTTATAGCTGGTATTGGTTCATAATTTTGTCTCCGTTATGTGAGAGAACATTCGTCTGGATGGTTGTGTCATAGTTAAGAGGATTTTGGTTCAGACTGAGTTCATGGGTTAGTTTTGGTTTGGTAATCATTCTTGGCTTGTAGATTTGCAAAATTTGATTAGAAAGTTCAGTTTTTAATAGGTGATCTTGATGTAATGGTCTTAAAGAGGAGCTCGCTTCAAGAGATGCATACCGACTGTCAAAGATCATACCTTAGGCTTTTGGTAACGTAGGTTATTCTTCTTTCTCCTTCATCATGTTCGAGGACTAACATGGTTTTTAGTGGTGGATAATGTAATGACCCAGAATGTCATTTTTGGAAATTTAGAATATTTGCTTAACTAGAGTGAATTAATTGGTGGTTAATTATTAAATAACTAATTTTAGTTAATGCTTATTGGGCCAAGTTTATAATTAATTTAATAACCTTTACCACTTAACCCATATAATTAGATTAGGTTAGTGTAATTTTCCACTTTAAATACCTCATTAATTTATTTAGGAAAAGAAAAGAAAGGAAGGGAGAAACTACCTGTGCAGAGTGTCGTGGAACCTCGACAGTTTGCGTCAAGGTAAGAGGCTTACCTCTATATCCATAAGAAATAAATTCTAGTGCATAATATATATGAATATAGAATAATATTATAGTAATGCGAATTAGATGGACATGAATTGTGATAGGAGTGGCGACAGTTATTTTGGGGTTGGAGGAGACAATTCTGAGAACCATCATTAATTGAGTAAGAATGGATGACATGAAAAGAGGGGCATATTATTATATCGTATTTTGTGTGTATAAAAGGGGCATGAGATTACAAGAATTTGGCAAATTTGTTTGCTGCTGTGCAGCGTCACATTTATCCATTGTTAGGAGTTAATTATTATTATTATTATTTGTTATTTTGGTGACCAATGAGGGCTTCTAATTTTACAATGATAAGGGGGTGATTGGATTTAAATATGGGTTAGGGTTTCCGTAAGGTTACTATCTATGTATTGGTTTCAATTTTGGAACTTTTCTTGTAGTTATCAAGTTACAATTCATGTTTTGAGAAATTGAGATATGTAATTAAATATTAAATATATTATATTATATGAAAAATATTAGGGTTTTAGTGTTTGGACAAGTTATGGTTTAACCTTAGACGTGATTATAGGTTCGATGTGAGTTTTTGGGTCTAAGCTAGACCTGTAGTGATGTGAGTGTTGTTAGTTTTGAACTCTTATTGTAATTATTTATATAAATAGATTGAATTGATTTGGAAGTCAACCGAAAGAGGAAGGCTCAAGTTCTGGAGTCATTGTTCGACTATATGAGACAAGTGAATTTCTAAATCCTTGTTAAGTGTATGGAATTCGTGTATTTCCTTGTAATATTTGTTTGGGGGTAATGAGACTTGGTGATGGGTTGACTGTCCACATTGATTAATTCTAATGATGAATAAGGGGTAATAAAAGGCAATGTGATTAATTGTTTGTGATGTGTTGAGAATGGTTTGAAAGGTTTGTTGAATCATTGTTGATGTTGTATCATGATTGTGTTGTTGTGAATTGTGCAATGTTATTAAAATGGTCATCTCTTCATTATTTGTGTGAACATGTCATATGCATTGTTTTGAGACATGGTTGTGACAGGTGTTATGTGAATTGAGAAAGAATAAGAAATTAAAGAGGATGTACCATTTCGAAGGACGTATCACGCGCCACGATGGATAGTATATTTCGAGGGACGTGTCGCGTGCCGCGACGGATACTATATTTTGAGGGACGTATCCCACGCCGTGATTGTTACTATTATCTAGGATCGTATCATGTGCCGCGATGGATGCATGGACAGATATGTCCCCCATGCGTCCCAAAATGAGAGACAGCGGGTGTGTATCATTAGGTCAGACATGAATCACTATACTTGACATTGCATTTAATTGCATTGCAGTTTTTTATTATTGGTGAACTTGATCTTGTGTGTTGCTGATCTTGTGAGGGTCGTTCCGTGGAACTTTTGACTGAGCTTGTTGTTGAAGATATGCAATTGTTAGTGTTGTTGTTGTTGTTGTTGTTGAGGATATGAAATTGTTAGAGTGTTGTGTTGAGCTATGAGCTTTATAAACTGTGAATTGTTATGTTGGGTTGGTTTTAAGCAGGTTGTAGTTGTGGAGGTTGTAATTGATGAATATTGAGCTTGTTGTTGAGAATATATGATTGTTAGAATGTTGTTGATGAGATATGTGCTTGTAAATTGTAAATTGTTAGGTTGAGCTGGTTTTATACAGATTGTAGTTGTGAAGGTTCGGTTGGGGTGTAAGGAGTACTAGTATTCTATCCCCTTAGCTCGTGTTTAGAGGTTTACTTGTTGAGTACCATGTGATTTGGTACTCACCCCTTGCTTTTACAAAAAAAATTGTAGGTTACTAGCCCAGACCTTTGTGATACTTTCTATTCTCTTATTTTCCGAGGCTTCTTGGAGATTTGTGAGGTAGCTGTTTGTCATCTCAGTGGACTTTCTTACTTCTATTTATGATCTTGTTCTATTCTAGGAACAAGATCATTTGAGACTTGTAGTTTTCTTTTGAATCAATTGTAATACTTTAGAGGCTTGTACACGTGATAATTAGATTTTGGGGGTATTTTTGAGTTGATTATAAAATTTCCGCATTTTATTGTAATGGTTGAGTTTTAGGCTGACTTGTATTGGTGGGATAAGACGAGTGCCATCACGTGCATTTTTGGGTCGTGACACTTTGTCCCCAAAGCAATTTATAGAAAAGAGAAGAAGAAGGGTGAGAAATACTCCCTCAGGCCCTCTATGGCCTAGCTAACAACATGCTCTATTTTCTTAATTTTTTATTTTTTTTGGGTACTCAGACTTCCCCTAATCTGCAAAAACAAGAAAAAAAAAGTGATACTATTAAAATAAAAATAAAATAAAATAAAAAGTTACACTACTAATTGGGTTGCCTCCCAATAAGCGCTTAATTTACGTCGCAGCACCACACCATCAATTTTACTATTTTTCCTTCAACTTTGAAGATATGAATTGCACCCCTAATTTTACATCAATTTTTCTATTACGCTCAAGGGGTGGTGATACAAAAATAAAGGTCCCAAGCAATAGATATTGCATTATGCATTCTTCGATTCTAAGTGAGCAATGTAATTCTCCGATATTAGAACAATAAATTCAAGAATATAGACACAATTTTTCTCCTCCATACACTCTTCTATAGTCTCAGATGGCTCGATTAATTTCTCATCTAAACATAATGTGGAAAAATGATTGAAATGAGGTGCAATGCACCCTAACTTATGAATTATTTTATTATTTACACCCTCATATTTACACATACTAGAGTTTCTAAAAATACTATTATCTACTTCATTTCATAACTCTAGTGCACTCTTCTCAGTAATGACAACATCAATAAAAGTATGATCAAGCAATTGGCCTTCAACCTTTAGCTCTTCAAGTTGACTTATAAGTATGTTTTCTTTCTCACACTTATTATTACTAAATTGTTGGGTGTCATATGATTTAATCTTTTCACTCAACTCAAAATTTACTTTCTCGAGACGTTAATAATATGTATCTTCATCAATCATGCACTTAAATAATGATTTATAGCACATTATCAATAAATCTTCCATGTCCCCACACAACATATTTTGTTGAGAAAAAATTAGCTTATAAGAATCCATAATGTCAGAAGTACAAAAATCGCAAGAACACTTAACACTACATACTTTTTCAGATGACATCTCAAGAAGAGTAAAACATATAATAAAAAAAAGTAAATTAAGACGAATAAAAAAAAATAGGACTACAAGTCAAAATAAATATTAAAGACAATTTCTAAGCCATATTCCCCGGCAGCGGCGCCATTCTTGGTAACGTTCAAATATACTTCTTGAAAAGAAATATAAAAGATCGTCTGCAATGTATTTACCCAACTATGTGTCGGGATCGATCCCACAGAGAATATGGAAGGAAGAATATTGTTAAAAGCAAATATTTAACTCAATAGTCGTTATATAAAAATGGGGGATTTAAATTGAAATAAAATAAAAACAATAAAAATATAGCTTTGAACTAAGTATTTATTTATATTCAGATTATTAAAAGTAACTAGGAATG
Source organism: Solanum raphanifolium (assembly GCA_036250405.1). NCBI lineage: Eukaryota > Viridiplantae > Streptophyta > Magnoliopsida > Solanales > Solanaceae > Solanum > Solanum raphanifolium. Next base: position 64 of record JAJOOE010000410.1, on the reverse strand, counting down.
TGTTCCCCATAAGCTCATAATGCAGTAATCCTAATAATAGTAATCCTTTTCTAGTGTATTACAT